>MU191755.1:33005-48983 GCA_016904865.1 Pissodes strobi
AACCGCTACTTTCATTGCTTAAGCGAGAAAGTTCATCTAGTTGATAAGAATTAACCTATAATATTGCCACTTTCATTGCTTCAGCGAGAAATTTCATCTTACTTGTCTTTTTAGCTTAAAATAATGAAAACCGCTACTTTCATTACTTAAGCGAGAAAAATTCTCTTATTTGCTTTTTTAGCTTGAAATATTGTCACTTATCGTTTAGACGTGAAGTTTATCATATTTGTATTTTTAACTTAAAATAATCACTGTTATTCTTTAAGCGAGAAATTTTATCTTATCTGTATTTTTAGCCTAATATAATATCACAAATCTACTACTTTTTCATCTTATATCTGTAAAATTAGTTTGAAATAATGTCACTTTTGTTTTTTAAGCAAGAAATTTCACCTATATTTTTAGCTTAAAATAATGAAATTCACTACTTTCATTGCTTGAGCGAGAAATTTTATCTTATTTGCACTTTTAGCTTGAAATAATGAAACCTGCTACTTCCACCGCTTAGACGAGAAATTTCATTTCATTTGTAAAATTAGTGGGAAATAATGAAAACCGCTACTTTTATTGCTTAAGCGAGAAATTTTATCATATTTGTGTTTTAGCTTGAAATAATGGAATGCTGTTACTTTTCTCATTTAGGCGAGAAATCTCATCTTATTTGTATTTTTAGCTTGAAATAATGGAATGCCGTCACTTTCATGAGTTTTAGCTTGAAATAATATCACTTTTACTGCTTAAGCGAGAAATTTCATCTTATTTGTGATTTTATCTTAAAATAATGAAAACCGCAACTTTCATTGCTTAAGCGAGAAATTTTTTCTTATTTTTATTTTTAGCTTGAAATAATGGAATCCCCTACTTTTATTGCTTAAGCAAGAAATTTCATCTAGTTGATAAAAATTAGCTTATAATACTGTCACTTTCATTGCTTACGCGAGAAATTTTATCTTATTTGTAAAATTTGCTAAAATAACCACTTTTATTGCTTAGACGAGAATGATTTATTTCTTGCTTTACGAAATAATGATGGATTATAATCACACTCAGTAAGGGCGTGAAAGCCAGGCAAAACTCTTGGTAGTGAACTTTCTAACTTGTTATAGAATCTTGTTACGTCCAAATATTTTTGGGAATTGCCTACTCCCACCTCCATTCATATTCCATAAGAATGTTGGAAATTTACCATATTGTCATTAATTTTGACACATGATATATGATTTTTGTGTCTGCTTCTTCATGAAATTGACAAGATAGAGTTGGTAATCCATTGCGCGTACAACTTTATCGTTTTCAGCCCTAAAGGTGTAGCAAAAACCATAATTGATATTGAGAGTCTAATTTCCGATGTAAGAAGCAAATTCATCACTGGCTCGATGTTGTATTAAAATTGAAATTATCATTTTGAAACTCCTTCATGAAATCAGTAGACCGAGCTTGTTCTGGTCCTGCGATAGCGTAATTATTTGAATTTGCTTGGCGCAAATTATCTACTCTTTAATGGACGGATGCGAATATCTATATCGAAAAGTACGTCAATTCGGTGAGCTTTTTATTTGGTAATTGTATGTTTTATTTTCATGAAACATCCTCTCAAAAAATAGCCTTAACTAAATCATCACTGAAAAATGTCACTGGCTCTTAGACTATAAGGGACAGTCATCAAATCAAAACTATTAAATTGTTTAATTAAAATTAATTTAATTTTTTATTGAAAAAAAATCTTTACGCGGTTGGAACAAACTGCACGGATAAACTTTTCGGAACTAAAATTGCCGATTTCAGTCTCGGGACAAACTGCACGGATTATTAATAAAAAACAAACACATTGATTTAAAATCGTCAGGACTATTCGAGGTTTTTATATCCAATATTCCAAGATTTTGCGCTAAATTTAAAAACACTAATTTTTCGTGGTCATTTAGCGTTGTTTCGAATTCCATGATTTTTTGCAGTCGAAGCCAAATCCTATAGATTGTAGATTGTAGATTGCTAGGGAGTCGTTTTGGCTAGTTTCAGCCACCCGGCACTGCTATCTTTACAGATATTTTGTGCATGATTCTACAACTTAATTTGTGTCCAACATACGTAGGCTTCTTCCAAACGAAGCTATTTTCTGGGGAGGTAGTTGACTCACTTCTTGAGGTGATAGCTGGACTCCTTCAAGCCACTTGAATTGGCTTGGACATTAGGAGAGTCGATGTTCTGCGGTTTTAGTTGCATTATTGCAAAATCTGCATTGATCATATTCTGCTTTGCCTATTGCGTTGGTATTTTACCGGGCAGTGTCTAGTGAGCAGTCCGACGACGGTTCTAATATCTGCTCTGTTTATGTCTAAGAGCTGTTCTGCTTTTTTCGGAGAGATGGTGATAAGCCTTTTCGCCTGTCTAGTCCTGGAGTGTTTCTCCAGTAGGACGACAGTTGGCCTTTTTCCCATTTGTTTAGTTCTTCGGTGACGTGACCCTTTGTAAGGCCACAGTAGGGCTCTGGATCATAATATGGTCTTTCAGCTCCTTCTTTCGCAAGGCAGTCTGCTTTTTCGTTGCCCTCTATGTCTCTATGGCCAGGAACCCACATTAAAGTTACCTAGTTGCGTGTTGCTAATTGTTTTAGGGTTTGCTTACATTCCCAGACTAGCTTTGATACGCACTTGAAAGCTTTTAGAGCTTTTAGAGCCGCCTGGCTCTGAGAATATGTAGATTATATTGTCACGACTAACAACCGTCCGAACGTTTTTGTGCTACCCTATAGAACTAGCCGCCGCCCGTGCCGCTCGCTTCTTTGTCTGTATGACTCATCGCCCGGCCGGTAGCGAAGATGCAGGATAGCTGGAATTATCTCGATGGCCTCGTTGAGATCATATAGAGTGGCCTCGGAATACTTCCCGAATATTCGTGATAGATTTCAGATTATATATAAGCAGACCTAAGGCGAATGTTAGTTCAGTTCAGTTAATCATTGAGTGTTGAATAGATATTAGTTGTAAAGTTATAAGAGTAGTATAGAGTGTTAAATTGTATACAGTGGTAGTGAATAAGGAGAGTATTAGTTGAAAATAGCAAAGTTGTAATTCTGTTAAGAACCCACGGGAAAAACGTAACATTTGGTGTCAGAAGTTGGATTTCAACGAGACCGTTTTGATTGGTGGATTCTGTAAAAATTTTATATCGTTCTATGGTCAATACGAGGCAACAAACGGCAGAAATGGAGCAAATAAATAAAATGTTGGCAGATTTCATGGAAAATCTAAATGCTGAGAGGCAAGCAGAACAGGACAGGCTTCAAAAATTTTTTCAAGATCAAGAAGACAAAAGGCAAGCAGAACAGGACCGGCTTCAGAAAATTTTACAAGACCAGGAAGATAAAAGGCAAGCAGAACAGGACCGTCTTCAGAAAATTTTAAAAGACCAAGAAGACAAAAGACAAGCAGAGCAGGACCGGCTGCAGAAAATTTTACAAGATCAAGAAGAGAGAAAGCAAGCGGATCGGGAAGAGGATGAACGTAGAAGGCAAGCGGATCGGGAAGAGGATGAACGTAGAAGACAAGCAGAGCAGGACCAGCTTCAGAAATTGATGCTTGATGTAATTGTAGGCGAGCAAGGAAAATTACAGAAAATATTGGACGGGCAAAATGAGAAATTTGAAAAAGAAGTAAACAATATACAAAAAGAAGTTGGAACTGTACAAAAAGAGGTGGGAAATGTACAAAAAGAAGTTGGAAATGTACAAAAAGAAGTAGGAGACGTACAGAAAGAAATGAAGAATCTACAAGCAGAAGTTACCAGACTAAAACATCAAGTACCCACCGAGAGGGCATTCGCCTCAGGACAAAACATCAAACCTACAACGTACGACGGTCAAACATCCTGGACAATGTACAAAAGACAATTTGAAGCCGCTGCTGTTGCCAACGGTTGGAGTAATGAGGAAATGGCTACATCACTAGTGGTAGCGCTTCGTGTATCTGCCCTGGAACTACTGCAGACCATTCCCATCAGCCAACAAGGGAAATATGACATACTTGTAGCTGTCCTGGAGAGACGATTTGGAGACCAACATAGAAGACAACTGTATCAGGCACAAGTTAAGTCCCGACATCAGAAGCCTGGTAAAAACCTGCAAGAATTTGAGGCCGACATTAGACGTCTCATTCAATTGGCCTACCCAGGAGCGACAGAGGAATTTCAAGAGGAATTTGCTGCCCAATATTTCGTGGATGGTATTAGAGATCCAGAAACTCAGAAAATGCTACGCCTAGCCAAATTTGATAACAGCAGCGAAGCTTTGGGTCGAGCTCTAGAAATCGAGGCAGCCTGTAACATCTCCAAGCCAAAAATCAGGGCCGTATCCATCCAGGAAGAAAAGCCGACAAACAGTTGTGAATTAAATGAGATGGGTGAAATTTTGAAGAAATTAATGGAAGTTCTTCAGGCCACGGCGAGATTCCGGGAGCCAATTGAAGATAGGCCACGTAACCAAAATACATCAAGTCAGTGCTATAGATGTGGCAGGACTGGGCATTTCAAAAGAGACTGCCGAGTACAACTACGGTCTAGATCTCCATCCAGAGACGCTAGGGCCTCCAAGTCAAATCAGGAAAACTTCAATTAGTCAACATTGCGGGGCGGGTGTTGGCTAAAGAAGATAAAGCCCCCAGGATCGTCTCCATAAAAAGCCTAGGAAAAGCCGCCGACAGTCTAACAATTACAGGAAAGATCAACGGAAGAGCCATAACAATTACTGTTGACACTGGTGCGGCGGTATCTTTGATAAGATTCAACAGAGTGAATAGAGTAGTAGTTCTACCCATATCAAAGAATGTAGTTTTACGTACAGTTACCGGTGAGACAGCTGAAGTACTTGGGAAAATGGATATCGAACTTCAACTGGGACGAATTAAACTATACCACACAGTGTTAGTCGCCGACATCGAGGACGAATTTATTTTGGGGATGGATCTCATCGGTCAACATGGATTCTCTTTTGACAACAAGCTTAATCTTCTGAAGTTTGGCAGCGAAGAGTTCATCCTTAACAAAACAGACGATGGCACACCGACTAAAGTAGTGGCGGCATGTACTGTCAGAATAAGCGGAAATACCGAGCAGATAATTTTTGGGAAATTGGAGAAGGATTTTAGAGGCTGCATCGGACTTATCCAACACCACGATTTGCCTTGCAAACACCTCGTAGGCAAAGCACTAGTCAAAACCGACGGCGAAATACCGATAAGGATAGCAAATATTTCATCCAATTCCATCAAAATCAATAAAGGATATGTAATAGCCACTTGCGAGCCGGTGCAGTGGGTAACCAGTTGCGAAACGCAGTCAGAAGTAACACCCTCAACATCACCTAAGGAAGTCCTAGAACATTTCCAGAAGTCGTGGCAACATCTGTCTTCCGAAGAACTGAAGAGAGCTACACAATTTATCAAAGAGCAGAGTACAGCCTTTGAAAAGAAAAATGGCAATACTGGAAGAACGAACATCATAAAACATAAAATCGACACTGGGAGTGCTCACCCCATACGGCAGCATCCTCGGAGGTTACCAGTGACGAAGCAGCAAGAGGTTACCACATTAGTGGATAAAATGCTTGAAGATGGAATTATTGAAGAGTCATCAAGCCCATGGTCATCTCCTGTTGTCTTAGTCACCAAGAAGGATGGGACTACCAGATTCTGCGTGGACTATAGAAGGCTCAATGACGTCACCAAGAAGGACAGCTATCCACTTCCCAGAATTGACGACACGTTGACGACACTAGTAGGTTCTCATTGGTTCTCAACACTCGATCTAAAGAGCGGATACTGGCAAGTAGGCATTGACGAACAGGATAAGGAAAAGGACTGCCTTCTCTACCGGAAGTGGTTTATAACAGTTTAAAGTTATGCCCTTCGGACTATGCAATGCCCCCGCTACTTTTGAGCGTCTTATTGAAGTTGTTCTACGAGGCCTCACTTGGAAGACATGCCTGGTCTATCTTGATGATATAATGGTAATGGGAAAAACTTTCGAAGCGCACCTACAAAACCTGCATGAAGTTTTTACCAGGATCAAGAATGCTCAGCTCTTACTGAATCCAAAGAAATGTTTTCTCTTCCAACAAAAAGTTGAATTTCTCGGACACGTCGTGTCATCAGAGGGAATTCAAACTGATCAACGAAAGATAACAGCAATCAAAGACTGGCCTCGTCCTCGCGACAAACACGAACTGCGGAGCTTCCTAGGTTTATGTACTTATTATAGAAGATTTGTCGAAGGATTTGCAAATATAGCTGCACCTTTACATAAGCTCACTGAAGAAAGAGCAAATTATAACTGGGATCATAACTGTGATTCTGCGTTCAGGAAATTAAAAGCGGCTCTATGTTCTAGTCCAATATTGGGATATCCGGAACAAAAGGGTAAATTTGTATTGGACACAGACGCCAGCAACACCGGCATCGGAGCAGTTTTATCTCAAGTACAAGAAGCAGAAGAACGGGTTATCGAATACTACAGTCGAACACTTTCGAAACCTGAACGTAACTACTGTGTAACCCGAAAAGAGCTTTTGGCAATAGTACGGTCTGTTGAGCATTTCCATCAATATCTGTACGGGCAAGAATTTCTGATAAGGACTGATCATGCAGCACTTAAATGGCTTTTGGATATGAAACAACCTGAAGGACAGGTAGCCAGGTGGCTTGAAAAGTTACAACAATATAACTTTAAGGTTAAGCACAGAGCAGGGAGATTGCATAATAATGCAGATGCTTTATCCAGAAGACCATGCGCGGATAATTGTAAGCATTGCCAAAGAGTAGATCAACGAGAAGGAATTACTCCGATTAGGCTAACGAAATTTGAGGTTGATCAGCAGTGGACCACCGAGCAACTTAAGAAGGATCAGCTTGAAGATAGTGAAATAGCACTATTGCTAAGAGCCAAAGAAGAACAGCAACCAAGACCAAGCTGGAGCGAGATATCAAATAAAGGACTTGCTTTTAAAACTCTGTGGGCTCAGTGGGACTCCCTGGTGGTGGAAAATGGACTTCTTAAACGAGCCTGGGAAAGCGCCGATGGCAAAGTAGTGAAGACACAGTTAGTGGTACCAAGGAGGAAGATATCGGAAGTTCTGGAAGAAGTTCATAATGGAAAGTCTGGTGCTCACCTCGGAGTGAACAAAACGATTGACAAGATTCGCAACAGATTTTACTGGGTCAACTACTGCCAGGATGTGAAATCGTGGTGTCGGCAGTGCTCAACCTGTGCCGCAAGCCAAGGACCCAAAACAAGATCTAGGGGCAAAATGAAACAGTATAATGTGGGCCTACCGTTTGAACGTATCGCCATTGACGTAGCTGGCCCTTTTCCAGAAACAAATAATGGTAACAAGTACATTTTAGTGGCAATTGACTACTTCAGTAAATGGCCTGAAGTCTTTGCAATCCCCAATCAAGAAGCTGTTACCATAGCAGAGGTCCTTGTGAATAACCTATTCAGCAGATTTGGTGTTCCGTTAGAGCTGCATTCAGATCAAGGACGCAACTTCGAATCCAAGGTTTTCCAGAAAGTCTGTGAATTACTCAACATCCATAAAACACGGACTACCGCCTTACATCCACAATGAGATGGCATGGTTGAGAGGTTTAGCAAGACCATTGAAGAACATTTGTCAAAGGTCGTAGATGAACATCAGAAGGATTGGGACCAACACATACCACTATTTTTAATGGCCTATAGATCCGCAGTCCATGACACGACAGGACTAACACCAGCCATGGTTTTATTTGGAAGAGAACTCCGTTTACCCTGTGACCTATTATTCGGAACGCCAGACAACCAAGATATGGAAATTCAAGACTACGCAGACTCCCTTAAGGAAAAGTTACTATGCGTCCATGAATTAGTCAGAGAAAACACGGAGAAAGCCAGCGGCCGAATGAAGACACGATATGATCTCAAAGCTAATTCTATGGGATTTCAGATGAACGACAAAGTCTGGTTATATAATCCGCAAAGGAAGAAAGGAAGATCTCCCAAGCTTACGCCAGTATGGGAAGGGCCCTATACAGTCATCAAAAGAATTAATGACTTGGTGTATAGAATTCAGCGTAGCCCCAGAAGCAAACTGAAAGTAGTCCACCTCGCCAGGCTGAAAGCATATCACGGACATGAAGTATCTGATCGGGACGATCAGGTTTAAGAGGGAGGCAATGTCACGACTAACAACCGTCCGAACGTTTTTGTGCTACCCTATAGAACTAGCCGCCGCCCGTGCCGCTCGCTTCTTTGTCTGTATGACTCATCGCCCGGCCGGTAGCGAAGATGCAGGATCGCTGGAATTATCTCGATGGCCTCGTCGAGATCATATAGAGTGGCCTCGGAATACTTCCCGAATATTCGTGATAGATTTGAGATTATATACAGGGTGTCCCGAAAAATGTGGGCATCCTCTCGTATTCAGATAGAAGACGAAAAATTAACACGAGAAGTTTCTATAAACTTTTTTTCCAAAGGCCCTCCCTACGTAGATATGGGCTCTTAACAGACGCATCTGAAAAACGTTTTTTGTAAATAACTTGCGAAGTGCTTGAAATAATTTAATAAAATTTTGATATGATCAACACTGTTGACGATCACTTAAAATTATGTAACTGGAACACATATGTCTTTTTTAGTTTACCAGGGACGGACTAGCTGTTAAACATTAATGCTTATTTTTTCTAACACCCTGTCCGATAACGACCCAAAAAAACATATTTTTCGATGGTTTGAAACCTGAGCCAAAAAAGGTACTCTTGCTCAAAATCGATAGAATGAACCGTTTTCGAGAAAATAAATAAAATATAAATGTTTTGTCTGCATACCTAATATTCATTTTAATGTTTTTTTTGTGGGATTCAGGTATTTAAAGAATTCAGGTACTTATTTAAGTTGATTAACATTAGGAAGGTAAATCTATTATCAATTTTGACAAAGTCAACTTCCTTAACTTGACATCGTTAGCAAGAAATATACCAGGGACGGACTAGCTGTTAAACATTAATGCTTATTTTTCTAACGACTCAAAATACATATTTTTCGATGGCTTGAAATCTAAGCCAAAAAAATGTAGTCTTGCTCAAAATCGATAGAATGAACCGTTTTCGAGAAAATAAACTAATTTTATTTCAATTAGGTGGTAATATTAAACTAATTTATTTTACAAAAAAAAATAGTGTTTAATTAATTAAAAGCTTCATATGGGCTCCTTGGTCTCTGATACATTCACGCGCACGACGTATTGAGGATTGTTGTACTCGCCAAAAAATCCCTGCATTGTTTCTAAGTTGTTCGCAATGAAACAAAATCCTCCCTAAAAGTACCTCCCTGGTTTCAACAGGAGTTAAATGTCCCCAGAGATAAAAATCCAATGGATTTAAGTCGGGGGAACGCGGAGGCCAAGCTACAGGACCGGCCCGGCCGATCCAATGGTTAGGATAAACATTGTTCAGGTGTTCCCTTACTGCAACACTAAAATGAAGTGGAGCCCCATCGTGCATGAACCACATGTTTTGTCTAGTTTGGGTTAGTTTGTTGTTGTAGGAATTCTAAATAAAGTGGTCCATTCAGCCGTGCTGACAATACGAAGGGTCCTATTAAAGAATTTCCAATAATTCCGGCCCAAACATTAATTGCCGGGAACTGATGTTGATACCGCGCAATAATCGTAGAATGAGGGTTTTCTTCTGCCCATACATGCAAATTATGGGAATTTATTATGCCATTTTTATTAAATCCTGCTTCATCCGTGAAAAGAACAGAGCCAATAAAACTAGGAACATTTCGTTGTTGTTGCAATACCCAGATTGCATACACTACCCTAGCCGGAAAATCGTTTGAATTAAGTTCGTGCACTTTTTGTAAATGGTAGGGGTATAAAGGTTGATCTTTAAGTACTTGAAATAATGTTGTTTTGGTCCCATGCAGCTGTACAGCAAGTTTTCTAACACTTATTGAAGGATCCACTTCTACAATGTTTAAAATGTTCTCCTCAAATTGTACAGTTCTGACCGTTCTTTGTACACCAGCATCACTGGCTTTTTTTACAAACGTTTCTAAAAATATTTAAAACGGCAATTTTAGTACTTACTCCTAATTAATCACTTCGGTTTTTATACCAGTTTCCCTTAAACGTTGGTCAATACGCTCAAATGTGTTCCTATCTGGAATTCTACGGTTGGGAAACATATCCTGATACAATCGTCTTGTTTCCACAGCATCACAAAACGCACGACCGTACATCAAATGCATATCTGCGTCTGCGTACTCATTGTATGTGTATTCCATATTACATTAATTACGAGTATGTACAGCGTAAGCTAGTTAATATTTCTTGCCAACGATGTCAAGTTAAGGAAGTTGACTTTGTCAAAATTGATAATAGATTTACCTTCCTATTGTTAATCAACTTAAATAAGTACCTGCTTTCTTTAAATATCTGAATCCTACAAAAAAAACTATAACATGAATTTTAGGTATGCAGACAAAACATTTATATTTTATTTATTTTCTGGAAAACGGTTCATTCCATCGATTTTGAACAAGAGTACCTTTTTTTTTGGCTTAGGTTTCAAGCCATCGAAAAATATGTTTTTTGGGTCGTTATCGTACAGGGTGTTAGAAAAAATATGCATTAATGTTTCATAGCTAGTCCATCCCTGGTAAACTAAAAAAGACAAATGTGTTCCAGTGACATCATTTTAAGTGATCGTCAACAGTGTTGATCATATAAAAATTTTATTAAATTATTTCAAGCACTTCGCAAGTTATTTACAAAAAAACGTTTTTCAGGGGCGTGCTTTAAGGGTCCATATCTCCGTAGGGAGGGCTTTTGGAAAAGAAATGTATAGAAACTTCTCGTGTTATTTTTTCGTCTTCTATCTGACTACGAGAGGGTGCCCACATTTTCCGGGACACCCTGTATAAGCAGACCTAAGGCGAATGTTAGTTCAGTTCAGTTAATCATTGAGTGTTGAATAGATATTAGTTGTAAAGTTATAAGAGTAGTTTAGAGTGTTAAATTGTATACAGTGGTAGTGAATAAAGAGAGTATTAGTTGAAAATAGCAAAGTTGTAATTCTGTTAAGAACCCACGGGAAAAACGTAACAATATTTATGGCAAGCACTTCCGCTTGGAAGATGGTTATATATTTGCCTAGCGGTTTTGAAAGCTTACAGTTTGGACCTGAAATGCCCAATCCTGCTCCTTTGACTAATTTGAGTTATAACAATCACCCTGAAAGGGGCTGCTTGGTTTACCAGAAAATTGATCGAATGAAATTTCGATTTTAGAAATTGAATACGCCTCCCAACAAGAAGCTATAATGAATTAAACGTATCAAATCAACTTGACGCAAGACGGGAAACTTTAGAAGCTGGTTGATGTTGATGATATTAAAAAAATAGAGACATTATTTTTATCTCATGGTCTCGTATTTAGCTAAATTTGTTTTCAGGTTTTTCTTGTAATTATTATTCATGTAGCTATTAAAATTCCTAATAGCAACCCGTGAATGGATAAACAACCATTTAACAACATACAAAAGTATTCGAATCAGATGAAACATCGTATCTCGAGGTGATTTTTACCTTGAATTCCCGCATGATTATTATAATTCCTATACTAATTTCGTATTCCATAGAAGTCCGAAGAGATGATCGATCTCTATAGGAGGCAGGTAAGGAAAATAGCGCGTAATATGAAAATATGACTATTCATTTATAAGAGTGGGCGTTTGTTAATGACGATTTTTTCCTGAGGTGGGAAAACTGTTAAGAATTTTGCGTAGTTATTTGGTATTGTAATGGGTAAACATGTTGACGCAGATTTGATTAGTAATTGTTGCTTTTCTAGAATTTCGAGTGATCAAATAGGATGGATTACGTAAAAAAGTGAGATAGGAAAGTGAAAATTCGAAATTCGATGATGATACTCCTGGCGAATGGGTTAGTTTAAAATACTCTTGGTTGATACAATTTAAGAGCACTTGTATTTATTGATTACATTTACTCTTCCGGTCATTAGTGAGCTTAGTATTTAGATCCATTAGTCAAGAATGCATTTTTTTACTAATCTTAATCTAAAGTCTTTTTAGTCGTATTTTGTCTCGATTTTTGTACGAAAACGTGAAGTTCGTGTTGGAGTTGATTGAAAATTGAAAAACTGTTATCTCAAACTGTGTTTCTATTACGGCTGAAAACCATCAAATGGCACTTGCTGACATTAAGTTCCATCTCATTAATTACACACCAGTGGCTCACACAATCTAAATCAGCCTGTCAACTCAAATAATCATCGTTATTCTTGATCTTCATATATAATTTTAAATCATCTGCAAACATTAGAAAAAGTGCAGAGACAAAACAAGAGGCAATACCATTCACATATTTATTAAAAAGAAGAGAGCCAAGGTGTCAACCCTGGGGTACACCAGATGGCACTTTAATCTGCTTGGATTGGAAGCCCAGAATGCGCACTAGTTGTATTCTTTCTGTAAGGTAAGATGACAACCATTCCAAGAGCTTGCCCTGAATTCCCAGACCTTGCAACTTATCAATTAAGAACTTATGGTTTACCCGGTCAAAGGCCTTTGTAAAATCTGTATACACTGCATGAACAGTATAACCTTCTTCCAAGGATCTCAAAAGAAAATCCGTAAATGTTAAAATATTCAGTTCAGTGGAGCGGTGAGAAAGATATCCAAATTGTTGGTCGATAAAACAACCCTGCAAACAAGCTGCCATATAATCACATGCAAGGCTCTCGAACACTTGGAATACAACTAAGCACACTGATGGGTCCATAATTGCTAACCTGAGAGTGATCCCCAGATTTCAATATAGGAGTGATAAAGCTTATCTTCCAAAAGGCTGGGAATGTCCCACTCATTAATGAAAGATTAAATATGTTGAAAAAGGGTCTAGAAAACAGAAAGCTATAATGTTTAACTAGGAATGAAGAGAGACCATCAGGGCCAGGTTCCTTGTTTATATTCAGTTTGGATAACTTTTCATAGATAGATGAGATAGGTATGCAAAATCATGACAGATTGATGTCTCCAGGGTGGCAGGGCCTTGAGCACGCCGTTCCTTTTAATTATTGTAACTAACCAAAAGTACTCTTTATATTAGTGTCTATCAGTTATGGTTAGTTTAGCTCATAAGAAATTTCTTCTAAGTCGAACTGGAGCTAACCACAACTAACCTAAAGTACCTATTGTGTATGTAAACTTGAATGTCACTGAAGTTAGCTTCAGATTCAGATTCATTTCTGACCTGAGACTTACATTTTTATAGTCGTCCAAATGAATATTGAATTAGTAAGTAATAATTAGAGAGAACCAAAATCTAGGGTAGGTATCAAAAACGTGTTTTTAGTGAAATTTCTATTGAAATTAGGTATTTCATTTGAAATAAATAATAGATAAAAGTACCTACTCTATCCGATTATACCGGCACCCTTTCAAAAGTTAATAATATTTTTTAATTTCAATTGTTTCCCTGGAGAAATTTTGATGTGGAAGTGACAAGGAACATCTCATTCATAGGCACGTGTAATTGCAACCCCCAGTTAACTCTGATAGTCCGGGAAAATAAGCCTGAATATTTGAAAAATATACAAAAAATGTGCTTTTATGTTTCACTAAAATTTTGATGTGGAAGTGACAAGGAACATCTCCTTGACACGCTTGAGAAATTGCAACCTCCAGTTAACTCTGATAGTCCGGGAAAATTAGACTGAATATTTGAAAAATATATAAAAAAATGTGTTTTTATATGTTTCACTAAAATGTTGATGTGGAAGTGATAAGGGTCATCTCATTCCTACGCACGTGTATTTGCAACCTCTAGTTATCTCTGATAGTCCAGGAAAATTAAACTGAATAATTATAAAATATTTAAAAAATGTGCTTTTATATGTTTCACTAAAATTTTGATGTGGAAGTGACAAGGGTCATCTTATTCATCCGCACGTGTGATTGAAACTCCCAGTGAACACTGATAGTCCGAAAAAATTAGACTGAATATTTAAAAAATATATAAAAAATGTGCTTTTATATGTTTCACTAAAATTTTTATGTGGAAGTGACAAGGGTCATCTCATTCCTTGTCTCATTCATACGCACGTGTAGTTGCAACCCCCAGTGAACTCTGATAGTCCGGGAAAATTAGACCGAATATTTAAAAAATATTTAAAAAATGTGCTTTATATGTTTCATTAAAATTTTGATGTGGAAGTGACAAGGGTCATCTCATTCATACTTACGTGTAATTGCAACTCCTAGTTAACTCTGATAGTCCGGGAAAATTAGACTGAATATTTAAAAAATATATAAAAAATCCTATGCTTTTTTATGTTTCACTAACATTTTTATGTGGGAGTGACAAGGGTCGTCTCATTCATACGCACGTGTAATTGCAACCTCCAGTTAACTCTGATAGTGCGGGAAAAATAGACTATAGATAGATTTAAAGAATATATAAAAATGTGCTTTTATATGTTTCACTAAAATTGTGATGTGGAAGTGACAAGGGTCTTTCACACGCACGTGTAATTGCAACCCCCAGTTAACTCTGATTACACCTGCGTATCAATGAGATGTTCCTTGTCACTTCCACATCAGAATTTTAGTGAAACATATAAAAGCACATTTTTTATATTTTTCAAATATTCGGTCTTATTTTTTCGGACTATCAAAGTTAACTGGGGGTTGCAATTACACGTGCGTATGAATTAGATAATCCTTGTCACTTCCACATCAAAACTTTAGTGAAACATATAAAAGAAAATTTTTTATATATTTTTTATATATTCAGTCTAATTCTCCCGGACTATCAGAGTTAATTGGGGGGTTGCAATTACACCTGCGTATCAATGAGATGTTCCTTGTCACTTCCGCATCAAAATTTTAGTGTAAACATATAAAAGCACATTTTTTATATATTTTTTATATATTCAGTCTAATTTTCCCGGACTATCAGAGTTAATTGGGGGTTGCAATTACACCTGCGTATCAATGAGATGTTCCTTGTCACTTCCACATTAAAATATTAGTGAAACATATAAAAGCACATTTTTATATATTTTTTCAAATATTCAGTCTAATTTTCCCGGACTAGCAGAGTTAACTGGGGGTTGCAATTAAAAAAGCGTGGCAATGAGATGTTCTCTGTCACTTCCACATTAAAGTTTCTTCAGGGAAACAGTGAAATTTAGAAAGTATTATTAACTTTTAATAATCGAATAGGGTAGGTACTTTTATCTATCATTTATCTGAAATGAAATACCTACCTAGTTTGAATCAAAATTTAACTAAAAACACGTTTTCGATACCCTACATTTTTGTTTTCTCTAATTATTATTTACTAATTCAACATTCACTTGGACGACTGTAAAAATGTAAATCTGGGGTCAGAAATGAATCTGAAGCTAACTTCAGTGACATTAAACTTGAGACGGTTTTGGTTAGTTCTTTAAAATCACGCGCGCGTTACGCTCCTAACGGGTAAACCGGGGTAGGTCAAATATGTTTTTAAATTGAAATCTGCTGCATTCTGCCATGGATATCCTTCGAAATTATTGTTTTTAAACGTATAAACCAACTTCTAAAGTAAGAAAAAAACATTAGTTTAGGTTAGTTGCACTTGCATTTATTGATCAGTCCCCAGGATCTAAAGTCAACAGCACGGGTAATAAGTTTCGAAAAGAATGCGATAAAAAAATTTGATTTCACTCAGCCCCTATCAAAACAGTTAAAAACAAAACTACTGCTATTGACGGCCTTCGCCGCCACCTGTTTTTGTAGGGTTTTTCCCCTCTGCCGCTCAACCGTCGAACTGCATCAGCGGCAAGTCCGACTGTAGGTATACTGTCAAACACAGCGAATTCTAAAGAAAAACTAAGATCTTACCTCTATTTTTCCACTCCTGAAACTTATGGTAAAT
>JAEQML010056677.1:0-33553 GCA_016904865.1 Pissodes strobi
AAAATAAAATATTTGAATAAGTAACAATCGATATTAATCAAAACAATGCAAAAAGAAGGAGAGTGGTTTAAAAATTCCATAGAAAAAGGCCTTATTTTTCAACATATTTGTACTAAAAGTTATCTGAGCACCCACCGCACGTTCTACTTTCCTGGTGCATATAGATATATTTTTGCTATAAATAATGTTGTTTTAAATAGTGTGCAATATGTCCACTCCATTCTCAAAATATTTAGATCTATTGAGTTTCCTTTAGTAAACGCAACGATATAGAAGAGCAGAAACAACTACTGAATTTTGAGCAAAGCCGTTCTTTTAACCTTTAATAAATAAAATAAATGTCAACATGCTCTCAAGTAAACAAAGAAAAATAATATTTGGCACTCGGCAATCCTCATCCTCCTATTGTACCGTACGACAATATTTGCTTGTTTGTTCCACTTAGCTTTCAGCTGCCTTTTCAGCTTGCAGATATATATTTAGGATTTTCTCTAAAACATTTCGACACTCTTTTTTTCTCTCGAATGAGCTTGATGTGTTACTGATCTTTAAACGTTTTTGATGAATCAAACATTCTTTGCTTCACTCTAGTTCATATATCTGCACTTACTTGTAATGTTTTAATGGTTCCGCAGACCACCTTGGTAATGGCAGTGGGTGCGCTGGTGGCCAGTACCCATAGATCTGATCGTACTGAATGAGTTTTGGCAGGTGTTCGAAGCCAGCAGTTGTGTTGGAAAAATCCGGACTTTTTACTCCATCAGGAGGATTGGTGAACCCTGAAAGCCAAATTGCATATCAATCTCCATTCTGACAAAAAAAAACTTGTATTTCCACGTTTCAGCATTAGAAATCGTTTGCTATGAACATTACAAAATTAGAAGAGTTACAGAAAAAAAAACTTTTAAGATTTTTCTTTTATGTTTTAAAAAGAATAGATAAAGAATAGAGGTAGTCATATTAAACTATTAGAGTAAAAAAGAGAACTCACCTAGGAGGGTTCGATTTGAACCACAGCTTTCAACTGTCTCGAGTCAACTCGGCCATTCGCAGCCCCAGCGCCCAACCGTGGGAGAAGCGGAGGCTCGTTCCACGGGCTCATCGAGCGGGGGCACCGCCATGGGTCGTCGTTGTCCGGCCGCGACGAGGCAGCCGATGGATGCAGGGGCGCAGGAGTCATGCTGCTCAGAAGAAGACGCTCCCGATCCGATGCTACTGCAAGACGATTGCAGTGGATTACGTAACGGTTTTTCACGCTCTGCAAAGTAAAAAAGCATTAGTCTTATTTTTTCAGTAATTTATTCAAGCCTCAGTCAAGCAATATTTTAAAATTTTATCCCGAATTTTTTGCGCTGAATTGTAATAAATTTTTATTCCATATTAAATAAATAAAGGAATCATTTAAACATTTAAATGAGCCCCACCAAAATTTCCTAAAAATTAGTGATTTAAATTTAAAGGCGTAATGGAAATATCATATATAATACGAAGGTCATAGTTCTTAGCATCTACTGCTTGGGAGACTTCCTACTTCTGGTCAAAAGGAAACATAAACTTGAGAATCATCATCAGCATGAGAATTCCAGAAATTTTGGAGATTGGGAAATTGAAGCCAGAGGTATACCTGCTTCAACACCTAAAAAAGATGAAAGTTTATCGTCTGGTCAGGACTTTTTAATAGTTTAAAAATTACACTCATAAAATGAAAAATCACATAAACACCCTTTTTAACAAATTACCTTTTTAATGTTTTCCTTTGATTAAAAAGGAACAGAAATAGGTACATTCAGATGTTATTGCAAGCATCTATTGTGGCAAAAGAATATCTGTTTGAGTATTCGAGAGAAAAATTTGGAATTAGAAGAATTGAAAATCATAAAATGGACGAAGTTGCAAATAGAACAGGCGACTGCAAAAGCTTTAAATTGAAGTTTTCTCAAAACTATTGCTTTGTCAAATTTTGCTACGGATTTTCCTATGCGATGAGAATGTGTGGATATTTCTGTCAAGCTTTAAAATAGGAAGGTATGTATCATTCTTGCAATAATCCTATATAGAAAACGATTTATAAAGATCTTAAATTTCAGTTTCTGCACGGTGTCAACCGAATTTGCAGTACCTACTGCTTGTTTATGGGGATCTTATCTGTCTGACTCAACTGAGAAAAAAATCTTAAAGATCTCTTAGATGGATTTAATTTGCAGTCTATACTACCAAATGAATCTACTAGAATACCCTCTCAACAGATTTTTTCTGTTCTTGTTGATGTTATCATCAGTAGCGTGCCGTATAGGGGGCCAGGGGGGGCGAATGCCCCTCCCGCTCTCTATCTAACCCGCCTCAGCCTCCTAATGCAAACTGCAAATGGCTCATCATTCGGCGCCCTCGAAATAGCTCGCCCCTCCCGCCCTTATACCCACGGCACGCTACTGGTTATCACGAGCTATAAAACTTTTAGAACTTGTTGGATATGAAATAAACGAATCAGTCACATATTAAAATGAATCCCACCAAAATTT
The DNA here is from genome assembly GCA_016904865.1 of Pissodes strobi. Lineage (NCBI taxonomy): Eukaryota > Metazoa > Arthropoda > Insecta > Coleoptera > Curculionidae > Pissodes > Pissodes strobi. The sequence goes on from JAEQML010056677.1 coordinate 2,520, forward strand.
TAAGTCAACCAGTGCTGCTGCGACCATGTTTGTTCTACTGGCTTCTTTTTCTACACTGGTCACCAATTATTTCCTAAAAAGTAGTGATTTAAATTTAAAGGGGTAATGGAAATATCATATATTTTACGAAGATCATAGTTCTTAATATCTACTGCTTGGAAAACTTCCTCTAGCCAAAAGGAAACATAAACTTGAGAATCATCATCACTCATCATAGATGATACCAGATATTTTGGAAACTAGAGCCAGAGGCATACCTGTTTCAATACTTAAAAAAGATAAAATTGTATCATTAAGTGCTGCAGCCACATTTTAATATATTTTTTAATAGATTGAAGTTCATGATCGCTAAAAATTTTCTATGATTTAAAATCATAACAACATCCAGTATCAACGGCTTTGATCAGGACCTTTTGAATAGTTTAAGAATGGACACACGTAAAGAGCGAACCGTAAAATCTCATACAAAATATTTTTTTTAAATTACATTTTTATTGTTTTTATTTAATTTATTCAGATGTTAATGGAAGCATCTATTGTAGCAAAAGAAGATCTGCTTGAGTATTTGAGAGAAACACTGACAATTCGAAGAATGGGAATCATAAAATGCACGAAATTGCAAATAAATCAGGCGACTACAAAAACTTTAAAATGAATAATGAATACTAAGAAGTTTTCTAGATTCTCATAACTATTAATTTATCAAATGCTGCTAAGGATTTTCCTATGTGTATTGTGTTTTCCTATGTGTGTGTATTTCTTTCAAGCTTTAAAATAGGAAAGCATGTATCCTTCTTGCAATAATCGTATATAAAAAATCATTAATAAACATCCTAAACTGCAGTTTCTGCAAGGTGCCAATCGAATTTCCAGCACCTTCTGCTTGTTAATGGAGATCTTAACGTAGATAATCTGTCTGACTACTAAAATAGCCCCAAAACAGACTTTTTCTATCTTGCCTATGTTATCACAAGTTATAAACACTTGTTGGGGCTTGTATTGTCACATAGAAGCTAATAATAAAGCCGACCCTTTGGTAGTTATATAGTAATTTCTCGTAGAAGCAGTGGCTTTTTCTTTTTCATATACTTTTAAAATACCTTTTACTGATGGTAACTTATTAATTATTTAACTTTGCACAAACTTAATAATGTGAAGGAAGCTTGGAATTACTTTTTCAAAAGTTTCTAGACATCTCTGAAACTCAACATCTTAAAAACACATTGGTTCAGCCAAACTTTGGAGCACTCTGGATGTTAATAATAAAAAAAAGATATTCTCCCCATAAATTAATAAGGATAAAACAAGTAATTCGGCGTACACTAAAAAAATCATACGGCAGGTGGTTAACACGAACTTAGGCTTATTGAAAAGGTTAAGTGCATATCTGGTTTAAATTGTAATTATAAATATGTCATTAATCTTAAAGACATCAACAATGCCCTTTGCGAGTTTAATTTAAGAACATTTTAACTTGTATGTTCGGAATGAATCTACTAGTTTCTGAATTAAAACTCTTTCTATTACCATGTTTTAAGACAGAAGGTTAAGAAGTGTATGGTTTTAGAGTCTCTCCTAAGTGGGACACACTGTATATCAAGAAGAACAGTTATTATATTTTGTATAATGCTATCTAATATCTAACATGTAACATGACAATCATTTTCATATATGGCACGTTTAGATTAATTAAATTTCTCTTTTCGATGTACATTCGTTTATCACAATAGCATATTAAGAGAATAACACTCGCAAAAGCAACCTATTGAGTTGAACAATAATACATCAGTACCGACAATAATTGCAATAAACGTGACTCAAGCAATTCACGTGCACCCATTGTTATTTAAATCATATTTCAGAGAAATCACGTTTACCTACACACTATATATACCGTGTAGTGTGCCTCATTTTCTTTGCAAAATAACAAAACAATGAATGCAGTACCTTTTAGTAACTACCTACAATTTACATCATTGAAATGTTCATGAAACATTAAAGGTGAAAACATAATATTTCTTTTTATTTTAATTTTAATATTCCATATTGTTAAATATATATTTTTTTAATATTGATTTTTATGATAAACTTAACACCAGGGTAACTGTTTAGCCTGCTTTTGAAATAAATTAAAATACTTATTTTCACTTTATTTTGTCATTTTTTATGAAAGGCAGATAATTAAGTATTTACAGAAAGTAATGGATGGTTATTTATAGAGACAAATAACATAAGATAAAAATAAACTATGAGTTGAATACCTACATAGTTTTACTATACGACGTTTATATAGGAAAATAACATAAAAATAGTTATTAGGAATTAGGAGCAAATTGTATAAATCAAAATATAGGTAATAAAAATTTAAATGATTCGAATAACAACGGCATTTAAAATTTTTATTGAGCATTCTTAAACAGGTAATAAACTGACCGCCAGAAAATAGGTAGAGACGATTTTGTATTAATGCTAAAAATCGTCACAACAAATTGAAAATATTATCAATTTGTTGTGACGATTTTTAGCACTATCTTCAATTTGGTGTCACAAAAAAAAAGTTGAAGCGGTTTCGATTAAGAATAGTTTTTCTTCCAGGTAGCTATTAGCACATTACGCAGGGGTCGAGAAAAACATTAACCCAAAACTGCGTAGATTCAAATTATGATAAATTTTATTTTCGAAGAGATGTCAATTGGGCTGTTTTATTTCAAAATTGGCCAACTAACACTTTGGGGCAATATTTCAAGAGGATATTTTTCGTTTTTGGATTAGTGCACCGCCATTTTAAATGTAGGAAAGTTTCATGGATTTTGAAGAGGTTTTCGAGTTTGAAAGGTTATTTTATTGCATAATTTTCAGAATTGAATAGTTTTTCTTGAAAATTTTCACAATCTCCAGGAGCAAAAAATAAAAGTTAAATTATTCAACAGTTGTTTTGATTTATAACTGTAACAAGAGGTGAAGTTGAATGTAATTATAATTTTTTTAACAATTTGTGGTCTAAAATGTATTATGTTAAATGCGTAAAAAGCAAACAGCCAACAAAATAAAAATGATATTTTACTAATAAATTGGTCGTGTAGGTAGATACTGATAATATGCTCTTTATTATAATCGAATCACTGTTGTTTATTAAATATACTTACATTTCTCTACTTTAAATTTTTATTTTTAAGTAAACTTAGTCCAGAGTTTATTTTAAATTGTTCTTGATTTGTGACTTTATAATACAGTACGTAATACCTAGTGCAGAAACAGAAATAACAACAAAACATCATTCATTTGGTGGTGCCAAAGGGGCTCTCAGGAGGCACTAATCCAGAAACGGTAAAACCCATCCCGAGATACTGACGCAAAGTTTTAACTGATTAATTTAAATGAAAACAAGTCAAAACATACAGTCCAATTGATATCACTTGGAAAGGATAATACCATAATTTGAGCAAGGTTTTCTTGCTATTCAGCGATCGAAAATGTACAGAAAATAAGCTTTCAGAATCCCAAATTCTGTCAAAATCAGCCAAACCGTCAAACCATAGCCAGGCTACAACCTTTTAAAGATTGTGTTAGCAAGAATTTATCATATTTTTATTTATTAGGGCACTTTTCAAAAAACTGGCCCATACCGAACCTCGGAAAAAAATTATTGTCAAGATGGCACATAATCATCACGGCGACTGCCGCCAAGGAAAAAGCAAACATGCTCGCCAAAATGTTTTCATCGCACTCTTAGTGTATTATCATAGGGCTCAAAAATGGCCGCTCGCTTCGATCTCGTGTTAAGTTTAAAAAATCCTTTTTTATGAAAATACTAATGGCCCAGATGAGATTTTTCGATGTTGGCATTTTCGAAAATGTATTTTTTTTCTAAATACGCAGGTTTCAAGATGGCGGCGAGTACAATTTAAAAAAAATCATATTTTAGTTTTTAATTAACCGATTTTTGAAAACAAAAAAAAACAAAATACTCGGGAGAATCTATATTTCCCAAAAAATATATATTAAGAATTTTAAATGTGTAATTTCTGTGTAATTTTACCCAAAAAATCAAAAAGTGATAGACCTTGCCTGTTTTTTACCCCAAACATTTTGAAGATTACGCTTTATAAATAAGCATTCTTCAAAACAAATGTGTACAATTTTTTTTCTTTATCCAACGATATATAACTTGTTTATGTTTGAGTTAGATAAACAAGTAGCGCGAGATCTCTTAAACAGAGATAAGTTCGGAGAAGAAAGATACACAAGGCTTTTGAGGCTGAAAGAATTTTTGAAGGAAAAGTAGAAATATGGGATACAATTCACAAGATGAAAATAAAAATATTTAAATCATCAAATGCAAAATCTAGAACAAAACAAAACTAAAAAATATTAGAAATCAGAGAAGAAAGATGCCTACTTCAGCGTTTAGTTTTAGTTTCCAGGACTCACCAAGATATTGATTTAAGAAGCGCAATAGGAGAATATGAGTTTGGCTCAGTTCCTCGATCATTGTTTGCCGCTGTTGGTACCATTCTACTGCCTACCGATAAATATAAACTTATGCAAAAACTGGAAGAATTTTCTAAAAATAGCCCAACTCACACGCCCTTGGATCCATCATTAGTCAAACGCAGATCGGTAATTTTGGTGGACGGATTGGCTTTAGTGCAGAGTATTTCAAACTCTCCAGACATGAAGACGTGTAAAGATTTTGCAAATGCCTTTATTTTAATTTTAATAGAAGTTACTCGATCCTACGATGAAGTCCATTTAATTTTTGATACATATAAGGAGAACTCATTAAAAAGTTTCACTAGGTATAAAAGGCGAAAAATTACAAACGCACTAAAGACTTACGCTGGTACCTGTATTCCACCAAGGGACAAGAAGGGGAAAACTTACCTCCGACGACTGATGCTTTGAAATAACATATCTTAAGGTAAGATAATTAAGTAACTCAAAAAAAAGTCCTAATATTTTTGTATTAATTTTAGAGCAAATTATATGGCAACCATTTGGAAACATTCTTGCCAAAATACGCTAAGCCTTCCAGATCCAGCTGCATTTGGATGGAAGAGATTAAATGAATCATTAGAACCCATCCCCATGTTGAACCCACCAAGTCCGCAGGCGGTAATTTGTCACATAAAATGTTGTTGCAAAAAAAGATGTGGTAGTAACAAATGTTCATGTAGGAAAAATCAAATAGTTTACACCGACGCATGCGGCTGCTCTGAATCTTTATGTTCCTGTACCAATACACCAGATTTAGCAAGTCCATTATTAGAAGATCCAGATTTACTAGAGGATCGCTATAGTTCAGGTAAAGTTAGGTGTAATTTATAAATCACCAAGTTAATATATTTTAGGAGAAGAAGATGCGGAGGAAATTCAAATATTCTCTACCTAGGATGCTGGGTTTCTATTGTATTCAAGCGCATCTCGTAATTGTCTACCCGAATGGAATAGCGCCTTACTTTTTTACATTCTTAGGCGTTGTTTTTGCTCCAAGCCCTAACAAACCATATATCGTTGGGTGCAGAAAGAAAATCTGCACCTTTTCTGTTTAATATCTTTTTGCGTATGTTTTTTTAGTGTAACTATTCAAAACATTTTTAAATAAAAAATGTTAATTACTATATATTTTTTAAAATTTTTTGTATAAATTTATATAAAAATTACACATTTAAAAACTTTAATATATATTTTTAGAAACAATAGATCTTTCCGAGTATTCTGCTTTTTTGTTTTCAAAAATCGGGTAATTAATAACAAAAATATATTTTTTTAAATAATTGTACTCGACGCCATCTTCGAACGTGCCTATTTAGAAAAAAAAAGGAATTTGGAATTTTCGAAATTGCCAACATTAAAAAACCTCATCTAGACCATTAGCATTTTCATGAAAAAAGCCTTTTTCAAACTTAGCACGACATCGAAGCGGCCGGACCGTATGCTATCCACCTTAGACGTCCCCCAAAGCAAGGCTCTCCCCACAATATCGAACTTCAACACCACCATGGCAGAAGTCAAGTTTCATCACCGTAATATTCGTAAAATCCTTAAAGAACTAGATACGCAAAAGGCATCATGACCGAACGAAATAGCTGCCATCGTTGGCTGAGAATGTCAACGCTGCCATCGTGTTAAAGAACTGCGCCAACGAACGAATACTCGTTTTTTTCCAGACTTTTTCCTCTGTCTTACCGAAAAGGGATTTACCCATCTTCATGGAAAGTCCCACGAGTGCAACATGTTCCAAAAAAAGGCAAGACAACCACGCCCTCAAACTATCGCCCAATTGCCTTGCTTCCCATAATCTCCAAAGTCATGGAACTTGTAGTCAATCAGCAAGTGCTCAAGTACCTCGAGAACAACAGAATAATTAGCGAAAATCAATACGACTTTCGCAAAGAGAGATCGACAGGAGCCTATGTCACTCATATATGGAGTAGGAAAATTGAGAACTACGGAGAGTCTCGAGCGATTGCGAAGGCACTCGACAGAGTTTGGCATGACAGATTGCTCAACAAACTGCCGTCCTTCGAACTGCAGGCCTCTCTCTGCAGCTGGCTTGCCAGTTTCCTTAAGAACCGATCTCTGCACGTTGCAGTTGATAGACACATCTCAGACACATTCACCATTAACGCGGGCGTACCTCAGGGCCCAATATTTTCACCAACTCTGTTCCTCATCTATATTAATGATCTGTTGACCGAAAGGAATAATTCTGTTTTACAGTTTTGCAGATGATAGTACCCTTGCCTCCCAATTTAGATCAGAAAAATCTTTACCAGCAACTGAGACTTGTTACCGTAGACAGGGGCAGATTCCAGCAATTAATCAAGACCTAGAGAAAGTTCAAACTTGGGGCGACAGAAATTTGGTCCAGTCCAATGCAGCAAAGACCCAAGCAGTCACGTTTTCCAAGACGGCCAATACGGCAGGCCCTGACATCATTATGGCAGGATCGCCCATTCATTCATCCTCATCAATCGGACTACTGGGTGTCGCGGTCAACTGCAATATGTTCTGGCATGACCAGCTTGGTGCGCTATTTTGCAACAAAAAACTGTATACACCGCAGCAGTTGCTCTTGCTCTACAAAGTGCAAATAAGACCGTGCTTAGAATATTGCTCACACATTTGGGGTGCCGCACCAAAGCACACCCTAAAGCTGCTGGATTCCATTCAGAAGAGAGCTGTGCATCTCATCGGCGACCCGGAGTTGACCCGGAATCTGGATAGGCTGGAACACCGCAGACATGTGGCCAAAATGTTCCTGTTCTACAGATACTTTCACGGCGGATGTTCCCAGGCAACACCTGCCAGGCAGTCACGACAGACGGCAAGAGCGTACCAGTTCGTCGTACAACTCGAAACACTTAGAACATCGCTTAACAAGAAGTCCTTTGTCTGGCACACTGCATCGCTTTGGAACTCACTCCCAGGGTATCTGTTTCCCCCTAATTACAACCTACAATTATTAAAGAACTGTGTCAATCAACATCTTCGCACACACACCGCCATAGGATCTCCCTTTAGTGTGTGTGCCACTGCCATAAACAAAAATTGAGCGAGTCTGCTAGTACTCGAGACACTGATGTGTAAACACATGTCCTATATCGACATCATGGACATGAAAATTCAATACCGCCCTAGCTGCTAGCTTTTTAGAAGTGCCACTGGATTAGCTTGCTCCTCAGTGCGCATGGGTTATGATCTCACATCGGTTTACACATTTCCGTCCCCACATTTCCGTCCCATTGGCCGAGAATTACCCTCATACCGCCGCGTAAGATGTTTACACATCAAAAATGTGACAAATTCTTGGTATCACAATCTTTAAACGGCCGTAGTTTGAAAAGAGTATGACCGATCTCAAAGAGCATTTCAAATTCAGGAAGATTATTTTCTGTACATTTTCGATTACCTCAATAACTTTTCTTTCAGATGGCTATTAGCACAGTATGCAGGGATCGAGAAAAATATCACCTAAAATTGCGCAAATTCAAATTATGTTCTTTTCAAAGTGATGTCAATTGGGCTATTTCAAAACTGGCCAATTAACACTTTGGGTCAATATTTCAAAATTATATATTTTTTTGGTTTCTGTATTAGCGCACCGCCAATTTAAAACCATGTAGGACGTTTTCATGGATTTTGACGAGTTTTTCAAGTTTGAAAGCTTATTTTGTTGAAGATTTTTCAGAACTGAATTGTTTCTCTTGAAAATTAAAATTTTCACATTATTTAGTTAAACAACCTACAACGTAAAAAAATTATTTTAGTAATAAATTGGTCGAGTAAATAGGTACTGATATGCTCTCTCTGTATTATAATCGAAACACTGTTGTTTATTATATATACTTACAATTCTTTACTTTTTTTTATTTTTAAATAAACTTAGTACAGAGTTTATTTTAAATTATTCCTGATTTGTTACTTTATATAGTAATCATTCATTTGGTTCATTTGGTCATTGCTAAACGGGCTCTCAGGAGGCACTAATCAAGGAACGGAAAAACCCATCCCGAGATACTGACGCAAAGTGTTAATTGACGAATTTGTAACCAAACAAAAACATACAGTCCAATTGATGTAGCTTTTTAAGGAATATTTACCATCATAATTTGCGCAATCTCAAAATAATGTTTTTCTCTACTCCTTTGGAATTTGTTTTTAAACACCGGTTTTCTTGTTTTTTTTTTCTGAAAGGACTTTAATAAAGCCAAATTATGATTCGTTTTTTAATCCTTTTTTTTCCACTTGGTGAAAAAACTGTTTTTTTTTTAACTACATAGTTACTATATAATGTGCAAATGATCATCTGGAAGCAAGGCTGTTCAGCGAGCGAAAATATACAGAAAATAAGCTTTCGGCGAAACTGTCAAACCATTTTCAATCCAATTTTAAAGATTGTGCTACAAAGAATTTGTTATATTTTTTATTTATTTCAAGAAACTGACCCATGCCGAACCTCGAAAAAAAATTATTGCCAAAATGGCAGACACCCAATCTCCTTGTATTTTAAAATTACTTGCCTTCTGCCTATAACATGAACATTTCCCTTAAAAAAAATTAGTTATTAAAAAAGTTACAATAAATTCAAAATGGTGCTAAAATGTGTAGTGTAGACATTGGTGAAATTAGATGATAATGACTATGTCAGCATTTGCGTCCATTGATTTAGTTTATACGTTTACATAAATGAATCTAAAATTAACTTTTTCATTTACATATTTTATTTTTTCCATAAACGAAAATAATGAAAAACAGAAATACAAAAACAATTTATTAATTATATTGCGTTTATAACTAAGCAGGCAACGCAATTACGTTTTTCATATAGAGTTACGTAAATCGTCCAAAAATACTATGGCGTATTTGTTTATTCGCCAATTTAAATGAAAGTTTCCATTTCAAATATTTCCGTATTTCGGCATCATCGTAATTAGCTGTTAAAAATTGAATCTCTGCCAATATTGCTAGGTATATCTATTATTATATAAAAATATTTTCTAAACGGACTCTCTATAGATCGATCGAAATAACGTAGTATTTATTTTGCAATGTAAATTTACGATTAATTTAACAATATTCCATCACTTGACCATTGACATCCATAAACACTTACAGATTTTCAAGTTTATAAAATTAATTAATAAATGATAATAAAGGTAAAATATTTCTAAGACACCTGATTAGGATAAACATTTAATATATTTTAATGCATCATAAGGTATGTATGGATATAATTAGAGATAACAAAATCAATATGTACTTAAGCATCTCAAGAATGTATGCGTCAGCAAAGTGATATAGAACAAAGTATTGAAATTTAAGATATCAATGTATTTGCTTTTAATAAGAATATTTTTTAAAAACATTATTTAAATAATTATTAAGCGCAAATTGTTTATTTGATGATCGTCTAATCTATACAAATACCTCAGTTTAAATAAAAATAGATCTTAAAATGTATGGGTCTTAATTAAAAAAAAAACAGCTACGTATAACTATTCACTTTGCAAGAAATATTAAGATGTCTAACAACATTTATGCATAAGGGCTTATTGAGGCAAGTTTTCTGAGCAGAAACTTTCAACAAGTCGAAAGAAAAAAATCACATTTTTCATGGGACAGAAGAACGTACCCCTATTTTGGATTATTTATTGCAAGTTTTTTTATTCTAGCGCCATTTTGCAATAGAGCGAAGTCGAGTTTCTTATTCTTGTTAACTTTTGTTAGTTTTCGCTGGCTACTCAGAGGATTAGTCAAAGCAAACCAAAATGTATCCCATTACGAAAAAGTGCTGAACCAAAAATGTCTAACTATGATCATAAACGAACCGGTTTGTGTATGCTATGATATTATTATTTGAAGTGGCAAAATTAATGAGAATCAAAGTCATTCGCCCCCTCGCCTCTGCAAGTGTGGAAAAGTACACTCAGAGATTATTGATATCACAAGTATGTTATGCAATAAGCATAGATTAAACTCGTACTACGCATTTAATTTTCAAAATGTCATTTAATAAAAATGAAACAACAAATTCGCTTATTGACAAGTTACTTACTGAGAAAAGCTGCAAATCTTATCTATTTACGAACATTAAAGGCCAGATTTATATTATGCTATTTTTATCACTTTCATGGCAATATTAAAAAAAAATCTTTAAATTGTTTACACAGACCGAAAGGTGTTTTTTTTTTACTATTTTTAAATTACACAGGGCCAAAATTTACGAGGGCGTCACCTCTCAAATATGTATATTACCGAAAAACCTTGAAGATTGTATTAATTTTATCCCGACATCACTTAATATTTTATTACTGGAAATCCGAATAATCTGGAACAACCAAATTTTTATATATTAAGAAGGGGCGGTATGAGTAGAACATACCAAAAAATTGCATCATCCGATTGAAAATAGAGAACTGTTGATTTTTTTTGATTTTCATTTTGATAAATCTACTTTAAGCGTACAACGCATACCTCTTTTCAATATACCAATCGTAATTTTCCCTACGAGATCGGGAAATACAAGAAAATCGAGATTAAATTGAAATATGCTGAAAGTCCCAAAAAATTTCCAATATTTCGAGAAGTCTGATGCATTATGGGAAATTTGAAGAAATACGCTTTTAAATTTTGCGATATGACGCACATAGATTTGGTTCTTAAGAACCCGTAAAAAAGATTATGTTCAAGAGTTCAAGTCTTGTATATTATTTTGAATATAATAGATAAAGTAATTTGCAGATGATACTGTGTTTGTCCAATATTTTTTTTTACTTTGATACACTTATACTCTCTAATTACCTTGATTTTGTTGCCGGAAGTTGCCTAAGAGTTCAAAACTGGTTACTTCAGATATATCACGACACTGACGAAGAAAGAACTAGGTACTTATTTAGTGTCTGGTGAGAACACAAATCAGTTAGCGTCAAAAATGCAGCAGTATTTGCCTACGTCATTAATAAGCTTGATTCGGGAACTACCAGAATAAAAAATATCGAAAAATAAAGCAAGCTGTCAATTCCTTTAATAGTGCAGTAGAAATAGATGGAAACAATGCAGTCGAACAAAGAGGCTATTTGAGGAAAAGCATAATGAATGGCTTAATGGAGAAATTATATTTGAAGACCTAGACTAATGGCTTTACCTAATCCGTATTTAATTAAAAGTGGTCTACCATGCATAGAATTTCAAGAACTTGGTGGGCAAAGTAAGAGACAGAAATTTTTTCCTTTGTTAGAAAACCATCTACAAGAAGAATTGTTATTGTCTACACGTAAAAGCCTGGAATTGTCTGGGCCCAGAGACGCTTCCAAAATCGTTAAGGAGGTTTCAGAGTATTCACCAAAAAGAGCAACGCAAATTAAAAGGGCCTATCAGTTGCGAAGCTCGCTGCCAGTCAAGTATACTCTGGAGGAGTCAAACTTACTGATGCACCAAGGCGCAAAATCTGGAAATGTATATATATATCCAAATTACAACTTTCTTGTGAATGCCACGTGCTATTACTCAGGTAAAGATTTTATCTTTGTTTCGGACACATATGCGAAAGTGAAATTACAGCAATTTGTTGATCACACAGATCACAGGATTGTAGACGAGCAAAAAACATTTTTGAACAATGTTTTATAAGTTTTTCGAAAATTTCAATTTTTGACAAATGGGGTTGTGACGGTAGTGGTGGACATTCAACGTACCAGGAAAGGATATATAGTAATGAAGTGGGTAGTTTGGTTAAAGATGATTCCAATTTATTTTCTCTATGTCTTGTTTCATTTCAAATGGTTACTGACAAAGATTACATTTTATGTCAAAATCCGCTCCCTTCATTAGTACGATTTTGTAGACCAATTAAAATATTGTTTGAAAAAGAAACTTCAGAATTGTGAAAAAGAGAAATTGGAAATGTAGAAAACCAAATAAAGTGCATTCAATCGACTAAAATTAGGTTAAGATATGTATATTTATGGGATGTAGGGGATGCGTTGTAGAGGCAGTACCTTTCATCAAGGACGGACGTACTTAATGACATAGTCAGTGAGTAGTCGGCAATGACTGGTCCTCACAGGGCTCCCAATTCTCACTTATGGCTCCGCGTGCCACACCCCGGGCAACTGCATCGACCTGCAGGCTAAACAAAGTGAGGATAGCCAGATATGGTGAACTTGCAGCGTCTGATCCAATATGGGCGGCTACAAACAGCGTCTGTTCTCCAGGTTAGGAGCGGCTGATACGAACGTTCACAACCCGCATTGGGCCAGCGTGAGAAGGAAAGTTCCAAACCTTCCACAAATGGAAATGTCGAACTTTAAAACAAGTATACCCCAGGCAAGTAGAGCTAAAAGCTCAGAATCTAGCACTGTAATGTCAGTCTGCCCCATGGAACAAAACAAGTCAAGGGAAAGAGACAACAACAAAACTGTATATGCTGCAACATTTATAATATTCGCACCATGAGAAGTGAAGAACATCTCGCCTGCTTAAAACACGAACTTCAATTCATCAAATGGGACGTACTTGGAATTAGTGAAACGAGGCTAAAAGGTGAGAAGACTACAATCCTTAAGTCAGGACACCTCCTGGTTCAGAAGAACTCGGAAATAAACTCGCATATTGGCGGCGTAGCTTTGCTAATTCACAAAAGAAGGAAACACCTAGTCAACAAGACCAAATCTGTATCAGAAAGAGTGATATACGCGATCCTTAAGTTGAACGCCAGTGCTACTCTCCAAATTATCTGTGCATACGCACCCACTTCCGTATCGACCGACGAAGAAGTAGGACAATTTCTATGAAGACCTATCCACCGCGAAAAACTCAAAAAACACCACCGCGTCCATCATACTTGGCGACTTTAATGCCAAGATAGGGGTCAAAGCCCCAACAGACCCCTCCTTCGTTGGAAATTTCGGATTTGGAGTGCGGAACCATAGAGGAGATATGATGCTGAACTTCCTTAACAAAGAACGTCTATACTACATGAATACGTTTTACAAGAAAAACCCGGAAAGGAAGTGGACTTGGAAAAGCCCCGACGGCAGGACCAAAAATGAAATAGATTACATCCTCGTAACGAACAACCAAATGTGCTCAGACGTCTCAGTTATAAACCGGTTTAACACAGGTAGCGTCCATAGACTAGCCAGAGCAAGGCTTTATATTAACACTCAACTAGAGAGAAAACGTAAAATGGAAAGTAAAAATCGACCTACCATAAGTGAGCTAAGACAAAAAGAAGTGGAGTTCAATCAATGCATAGACAGGAAACTACCAACAGAAGAGCTAAGAGGACTGGAACTAAATGAACTCTCGACTAGAATTACAAACAGTATTCGAACAGCGGTAAAGAAAGTCAGTACAATCCAAAAACGGAAAAATTCGAAGTTCAGCCTGGAAACGGAGCAACTCATGCAAGAGCGTAGAGACACCAACAGAGACTCACAGAATTACAGAGAACTCGACAGAAAAGTAAAGAAGGCAATAAGAAGAGACAGAAGGACGCAAAACGTAAAAACGATTGAGGAGACCATCAAAAACAATAGAAACATGAAAGTCCTTCGTTCTGGTCAATCGAGGGGCAAACTCAGTATCCATAAAATGAGAAATGGCAAAAGAGAAATTGTTATTGAGAGGGATGAAATCGTGAGAACAGTCGAGGACTTCTATCGAAACCTGTATAGTCAGTCAATGGCAAACCCAAACCAAAACCAGTACGAAAAGCCAAAGGCCATTATGAATGTGGGATCAGAAGAATTGGAACCTGTCGAAAATAATGAACTGGAAGCAGCCCTGAAGCAACTCAAAAATTGTAAAGCGCCAGGAGAAGACCAAATCACAAGCGAGATGCTTAAAATGGGCGGAAAAATACTCAAGAAAGCACTCATAATACTACTTAACAAATGCCTAGAAGAAGGGAGGATTCCAGATACCTGGAAAAATGCAGAAGTCATTTTCCTCTTCAAGAAAGGCGACAATACGAACATGGAGAACTATAGGCCAATCAGCCTCCTATCTGTTCTTTACAAGTTGTTAACGAAAAACATTACAAATCGCCTGAGCCAGAAATTTGATTTTTACCAACCAATCGAACAGACCGGATTTAGAAAAGGTTTCAGCACCATCGACCATATCCAGACAACACGCACGCTAATAGAGAAGTGCACGGAGTATAATGTCCCACTACATATGGCCTTTGTGGACTACCGGAAGGCATTCGACTCAATCGAAATCTGGGCAGTGATGAGAGCGATGAACGGAGCTCGCGTGAATTATAGGTATGCCAACTTACTCAAGTACATATACGAAAAGGCCACTTTACAAGTGAAAATTAATGAAGACTGGATCACTGGAAAGATTCCCGTGAAAAGGGGCATTAGGCAGGGTAACACAATCTCACCTAAGCTATTTACTTTAGCTTTGGAGGATGTGTTTAAATGTTTGTCTTGGGAGGGGAGAGGTATCAATATAGACGGGAAACGCCTCAATTACCTGAGATTTGCTGACGATATCGTTCTCCTCAGCAGCGACACAAATGAACTATCAACAATGATCCAGGAACTCAAAAATGCTTCCCAGGCTGTAGGCTTTCAAATGAACCTTCAAAAGACTAAAATTATGAGCCCTGACAATATGAAGGTCTCCATCGAAAACCAGGATCTGGAAATTGTCAAAGAATACATAGATCTAGGACACAACATTAAACTTGGAAAATAAAATCAAACATCAGAGATCACCAGAAGAATTAATCTCACCTGAATGACGTTTGGAAAGCTTAGCTATATCTTTCGAAACTCGACCATTCCAATCAATCTAAAGAGGAAGGTTTACGATGCGTGCATCCTCCCAGTGACAACATACGGACTCGAGACGGTAACACTTACATTAGGAAGTGCCAACCATCTCCGGTTCTGTCAAAGAGCAATGGAGTGAGTCTGAGAGACAAGATCAGGAACGACGAGATAAGGAGAAGAACGAAGGTCTGTGACGTTGTCGAGCGGATAGCGAGATTGAAGTGGCGTTGGGCAGGGCACGTTGCTAGGAACAACATAAAATGGACCAAAACACTTATGCAATGGCATCCAAGAGACTCAAAAAGAAGTGTCGGACGTCCTCAGGCCAGATGGCGGTCGTCTCCAATCGCCAATCCAAAAACATGCCGGGAAAAACTGGATTCAAACCGCCCAGGAAAGATCGGCATGGAAAACACTGGAAGGGGCCTTTGTCCAGGCGTGGATATCTAGAGGCTGAAGAAGAAGAAGAAGAAGATGTATATTTATACATTTAATTGCCTAAATCACATTGAAAACGGTTTGAAGCTGGAAAATGGGCAAGGATTGGAAAATGTGGATATTTTTTGGCGAGTAAAGGCAGTTGCTAATGGATTTTATGGCAAATTTTGAGGTAAAATTTTACTTTTAGCATATCGATGCATATAGTTTCGGTGGTGAGTAAATAAATTTATTTGGCAGAAATAACATTTAAAGCGATCTGAAGATGAGAAAATGGGCCATGATCGGAGAATTTAAACAACGGTTTTTGCCGATTTTATGGCAGTTTTCGAAGAAAAATTTTACTTTAGTTATCCATCGAAGTTTTTGCAAGTAATTTCAAAATTAAATCACACAAAATACTTGTATTTCATAATATTAATCTCGCGTTGTTGAAATTTTTACTTCTGTGCTCCAGACACCGAAAATCTAGAAGGTCTACATGGTGACCTAAGTACAATTTTAATACCGTCTTTTGTTTAGCATTATTTTGCATAAAAATCATGTCCGCTTTATCAATACGTGTATGATGTTTTCTATTGTTACTCAGGTTCTGCATCCTTGGTAAACGATTAAAGGGCTGATGCAATTGGAATATATTAAATAATCTAATAATTAATGCATTAGATTCCTTCCTATACCTCAGAAGATTTGTTAAACGCAGTTAATGATATTGCGGTAGTATTATAGGGGGGCATCCAATTGAGTCTGCAACAATTTAAAGGACAAAACATGCAATTGATAAGTTCAGTTCTGGATGGTCTACAACTCTTTCAAAGACTGTGGATTGGGACATTGAGAACTGTTTGAAGGCAAGGACTCGTATGGGTTATCCATGTGATAAATGAGATGAAAAATCAATAGTTAGTTAATACGTGAAATCAAAATGTCTTAAAATATATTTATGAAGCGACATCCTTTATTATTGTTAAAGAAACTAGAAACACTGGAAAAGAGTCAAAAATGTGCAAGAGATCCATTTGTAATCTATGAATTCTATGAATAACTTGCAAGGCTTTTTCAAGCAAATGGATTAAACAATAAACCTCGATTTGTTTTTAACTGTGATGAAAGTGGCTTTAGAACTGATCCTTGCCAGCTAAAATCAACTGGTGAAAAGGGTGTTTCACTTAGCAGAGTTTGAAGGTTCCAGACGAAATTCCACTACTGTACTGGCTACCGTTTCAGTGAATGGAAATTTTCTACCACCTCTCATAATGTTTAAAGGTGTTCCTGTACAACCTCGCTGGGTATCGAAGGATGTGTACTTTGCATGTCTTTCTAATGGTTGGATGGAAGAACCACAATTTTATTTCTGGATCGTTAGCGTCCTTATTGAGCATATTAAGAGTTTTAGATCGACTTATGATCTACCCAATCAAGCCAGCCATATTAGTTTAAAATAGATATAAAATAATATTCACTTAAAATTTTCAAACCGCTTGACTGACAGGGTCCAGTCTCTTGATGACTACCATAAGACAAGAATTGATGATATATAAAGCATCCGTCAGTGAACCCAAATACAAATCAAAATGATCATAATAATTCCAAGGCACAAGAGCAACTGTATCACAAAACTCCTGAAAAGCAAGTGATTCATAAAAAGTCATCAGATTAAAAAATAAATCACAAACCAAAAGTCTTAGGTTAATAAAAATTAAATTAAATTAAATTGTCAAGCTGTTTGAATACCATAGATGGAGGAACCATACTTAATTAAAATTCAACGAAATATTGTACGTTTAAAACCAATAAATTATAGCGGAGTCAGTACCACAGAAGATGTTTTCCAAAATATTAAAGAGTTTGGAAAAACAAGATTTACAAAAAAAAAATGAGTTCAAGGAAAAAGGAGATATTCAAAGAAAAAGAAAGCTTACGCAATAACGCAACGGACTCATCTAAGATGAAAAGAGAAAAGAAGTGGCCAATAAAGTATATCACGGTTCTTCTGTTTTGATGATGATGCATGTTCTTTGGTGTCATTGCTTCCTGGTCAGAAGTTAATATATGGAAATATTTAAAAGCAGGACAATTCATTCCGGTCATAAAATGGACCATAAAGATAAGTTACTATAAATATGTGTGTTGTATCCATGCAACATATTAAAGATGACGATATTACAGTACAAGGGAGCAAAGATATGATAACTTGGCCAGTGAGTTCTGTGTCATAGAAAATGAATGAGCAATATTACATTTAATATGATTTTGACAATCCTCCCAAAACTCTCCTTTGAAATTAATGGTAAAAGGGCCTAATTCTTTATCAAGGTTTTAATTTTATTTCTTATTATATAATGTTGAGAATTTGAGATACAACTTATCTTTGTTTCAACGGATATTGTTAATATACATTTCATGCTTTTTGGTATTTTGCCAAATACACACCCCGTCAAAAGTCTTGGACCCCTAACTACTTTTCTCATAAGAGGCAATACAAACATGTCCGCCTGAAAACATGCATATCTACTTTAATAAATAAGAAAACAAAGTCATTAAAAAAAGAAAATGCTAAAAAAAGATGAAGCTACAAATGTATTACAAAATGAATCGACTGCGGTAACCAGTGGGCTATATGTAGAGTGTTGAGGGTTTTTAAATAAACATACATTTTTGACTTACCCGATATGAAACAAAAACTTAAGTTTGACTGAGGTCTTAGGGGTGGATAACATTGCCAACGAATTGTCTATAATGTAATGCCATCATCATTGAAGATTCTTTTATACCGAGTGAATTCAAAATTTGGGTTTTTTGTGAAAACTCAACAATTTTGTAATACATTTGTAACCTCATCTATTTTTAGCATTTTCTTTTTTGAATGACTGGTTGCTTAATTATTAAAGCAGATATGCACGTTTGTATTGCCTCTTAAGTAGTTAGGGGTCCAAGACTTTTGACGGGGTGTGTATTATATCTAATTTTTGTTAACAATTACAAATCTATTTCAAAATAAAGTTATAATCGCGTTAAAACTTTTATTTAATTTATAAGGGTAATTCTAAATTACTTCTTTTTTTAATTAGCTTTAGTCTTTTATCTATGAAAATATAGATACATTTATAAAAAATGTAAACATGCTAACTACGTTATATTAATTCTACTACAACGAGGATGCTGTGTTCTAACCATTATGCCTTCAAAACTCAATTTGGTCAAATAGTTTTAAAGAACATGCCTCGGAAAATGCACTTAATTTTGAAAAACATTTTATTTATCGTTACCCCAATTGGCCCTAAACAAGTACCTGCAAATTAAGTACTCAATATATAGTTCTATGATATTTTATAAAGGCAAGACCCGGTATGAAACAAAAACTTAAGTTTGACTAAGGTCTTAGGGGTGGATAACATTGCCAACGAATTGTCTATAATGTAATGCCAAACATTTAGGTCAAAATTGAAGATTCTTTTATACCGAGTGAATTCAAAATTTGGGTTTTTTTGTGAAAACTCAACAATTTTTTAATACATTTGTAGCCTCATCTATTTTTAGCATTTTCTTTTTTGAATGACTGTTTGCTTAATTATTAAAGGAGATATGCATGTTTGTATTGCCTCTTATGAGGAAAGTAGTTAGGGAGGGGTCGAAGACTTTTGACGGGGTGTGTATTATATCTAATTTTTGTTAACAATTACAAATCTATTTCAAAATAAAGTTATAATCGCGTTAAAACTTTTTTTTAATTTATAAGGGTAATTCTAAATTACTTCTTTTTTTAATTAGCTTTAATCTTTTATCTATGAAAATATAGATAGATTTATAAAAAATGTAAACATGCTAACTACGTTATATTCATTCTACTACATCGAGGATGCTGTGTTCTAACCATTATGCCTACAAAACTCAATTTGGTCAAATAGTCTTAAAGAAAATGCCTCGGAAATGCACTCAATTTTGAAAAACGTTTTATTTACCGTTACCCCAATTGGCCCTAAACAAGTACCTACAAATTAAGTACTCAATATCTTGTTCTATGATATTTTATAAAGGCATTCGTAATGCCAAAGTTATAGTCGTATGAAGTAGACATTTAAAAATTGATTCATTTTAATGAAAATAAATTGACGTCTTTTTTACAAAGTTACTAATAACCATTTTTTTCTATAGAACCTAATCTCAAAAGCCTAAAATAGGCATTTTCAAATTTCGTAGTATCAGCTAGAAACAGATTTTATTGATATAAAGAATCTATTTAATAGTAAATCATTTCCTACTTTCCATTCCTACTAAAAACATTACCGTGACGTCACTCGGCTTATATATGAACCTACGGTGATTCACATTTCAGAGATACTAGCAATGTTTTTCAAACTTAAACCTGACTAGTCATATTATTATAGAATTTGATTTTTTATGTTGATAAATATTAGGCAGCTCAATTAGCATAGCTTGTAATATTTAAATATTCCGCCTTCCTATTAAATTAAACAAAAATGGTTCATAAAAGGTATGATCGATTTATGTACATGTTTTGACTTAGAACCGTCTATCGTCTATTAAACGTTTTACAAATTTTACTACTGTTAGTCATTGATCTTAAAAGTTATGAGTCATAATAATTGTTTAAAAGAGCTAGATTCGTTTACTTGCTGGGAACTGGGAACAAATATAATTTAGCCCCAAAAACGCATTAGCTATCGAACCATTGCATTAACTTTAATAACTAATTATTATTTGAACATTATTTTATTGCTGAAGCTCATCATACATTTATAATCATAATAAATACATATCTTAGGCTTCTCCTTTTTTATTACTACTTGTAATGTGAAACTAATTATTTAATTATATAGGTATTTAGTGAACGCTGATTGAGACTTTTTAAAAACTCATTGACAAAATGAAATAATACAATTTACACCAACTTTCGATTTTTGTATTTGTCTTGTAATTTAGTCAAAACTGTGTGTAAAATTAACCGATACACTTGCTTCAATTTTTAAACATTTCCGTTCAAAGAGTGTTCATTTAAATCAAACCTGAAATTACAGATGTTCCCAAAAGTGGCATTTGCTTATTGCCTCGTCTTTGGGCTTCCTCGAGAAGTTAATACTTTGCAATTTGCATCATAGAAACTATATTACATGATTTACAATTTGCATACAAACTAAATTTTTAACGCCCGCCGCCCGCGATTTCTTAATTCTGTAACAACTTTCCCATGGGCGGTACGTGTGTTTCATTCTTGACAGCAGGAAGCACTATTTATTTTATTTATTTATTTAATCGTTGCTCAAAAATAGCGTATGCGTAACATTTCACAATTTTCCCAGGATTGTGAAGTGGAGTAGGTACACCTAGGCAAAGTTTATAGAATATTTTATTCTGTAGACTTTGACATAGGTATTTATATTTATTATATAAATAAACAGATTAAGTACCAGTTGGAAGAGTCTCGTCTACCGACTTTTTAAAAATGTACTTTCAACATTATATTTTGTAACGCTACAGAAACTCGATCAATATTTTCAAGTGCGAACGTTGCACCATCTTAAGTCGCCTGACCAGGTGTGAAGTGATACCATTTCATTATAAAAAAAAACAACCATATATAATCAATAAACACAGCTGACACGCCGACATTTATCGTTGAACCCTGTCTGATATGAATTGTTATAAAATAGGACGACCTTGCCACCTTGAACCATATTAGAGTAACTAATACTAATAAATAACAAAGGCTAAACAAAACTTACCCATACAATGAAGATCGCAGAAAACAAAGAAAGCTGACACTTCTCTTATTTCTTCCTTATTCCGTCAATACACTTGGACTAAATTGGCAACGGTACTGCACAGTCGTCTATAAATCGCGGCACACCCCACCACTCACCAGTGTGACGTACCAGAGATAATTTGGGAAATTTGGAAGTAGCACACGCCTTCTACACGGTGTATAACTTTTTAACTACTGACACTAGACACTGATGTACGAATATACAGTGTGGTCACACAGAACGTTTACAACTGGATAGCACTCTGATAATTATTTTTATTACACTCAGTCTGATAATGATAGCTTGAGGCGGATAAATGTTTATAGGAACACCAATTGATGGAGAGAAGTCGCATTATGAACAACATCTGAAAAATAAACAGAAAATGTGTTAGTAGTATATAGGCCAAGCTCGAGGACGAGTGATCGTGAAATAATTCAAATTCAAAGAGCTGATACTGAAGAAAGGTTTCCTATCCTAGGAAATATGGTATTTATAAATACCAACATGTAATTCCATTATGTTTCTCGTGACCCGTAACCGCGATACGCGTTAGCAAATACTCGTTTATTTATTCTAAGAAAATGTCTCGAGCAGGTATTAATTATATTTGTGCACAATTTTATCGTTTAACGTCATTATGTCAATAAAAGATCGGCATGAATTAGGTGAAATCATGCTGTTGCAATAACACATATCAAGGGGATGAAAATGAGGGGGAAATCCTGAACTGATACTTCTATTACTGTTTTTGGTTAAATTGGTTGACTACAAAAGGGTAATAATGCATGCGGAAGTACTACCATTCGGGGGCGCTGGTAATTACACCTTGCTTCAATTAATTTGTTACAGAACTTCGTTTCCCTTACGCTGATCTAATTAATTCTATCTATTTTGGGCTATTTGATTTACATGACTATTCTGGCACTTGATTTGATCATCATGCGATCATTTTACCTCGACGTCTTCTTTTCTTCATCAATTGGTACATGATATTATGGTCTTCCTCCTTAGAATCCTTAATAGCAATTATAGGAATGCCTCGTTAAGCTTCATTTTTAGACCTTACTTAACAAGATACTCGATTAAAGATAGTATGTTCCTAGAAAGTCTCAATAAATTGTTCCAGGGACGTGGATTCGAGATCCCAGACGTTCTTGATTGAGAATGTTCTAATTTATTAGGTGACGAATTTGAGTTTATTAATAAGAGGATCCTGAGACTTTTTGATTTCTTCATGCGTATAATTTGTTATATCCACAAAAGAATATTTATTTTATGGTGTTAACATTCTGGGAATCTTAAAATGTACATGCAACTAGTGATAATTTGTACAGCCGTTTTTGTTTGACTATTTCTCGACGAAGTTTGGAACAGCTTACGGTAATCCAGTCAGGACAATCGTTAAAATAATAAATATCTAATTTTTGATTCATATATACAGTGTGCTGTACACCCGTACACCCGTAAAAAAGTCGTCTGTTCTTTTGATCAAAAAACTAGTCGATTTTATTTTACGTTTTTATACCCTCAGAGTGTTGCTCAGAAAGCCTGGGCTTTATAAACTTAGAAATTTTAAATGCCATTCTCTGTATATTATGTATACCTTTTGAATTTGTTCATAAATTTATATATCTATATAAATATATGAGTTATAGAGAATTTAAAAAAAAAATACTGTATTTTAACAAATAGGTATAGTTATGTTGAGCTGTCTGTTAGGCTCAATTTAAAATTTGGGGCTTTTTCCAAAATTCCGATTCCACGCCAATCACTAAGAGCCACGCTAATGACAGTTTTTACTGAATAATGCCAAAAAATTTATTTTTAAACATTTACTTGACAGTAAACATACAAAAATAAACAAGTAAATACATAAATATAATAACTTTACTAAATACCGAGCTAAATACCAAAAAAAGTAAATGAATTAAGCACAGCGTCAATTTCCTCAGAGTTTGGTACTTTAAACCTTTAAACAAATTGTTTGAAACCGGCAGCGGCGGCCAATCAAGTATGCATAATATATCATCTTCAATAAACAAAGGCTAAACAAAACAAAACCAAATTAATAGTTATGTTTACTCCATTTATATCTTCAATTATTCCTAAAAAATAATTTACCTCAGTAGACATTATTAATAAAAATGAAGAAGACCATGTGTTATCGTAGATTGCTGCTACCGATTCATTCTTTTTGTATGATCCTATTTGTGAAGAGATGTCAGTATTAACACTAGGAGTACAGCTCTAGGAACTCCAGTCGTAGTTACAGCTGAAGGTCCAGTTTCAAGCAATACATCAATGTTGTAGGATGCAGAAGGCACTTAAAAATATTATAATGACTACACTCTCGAAGCTCACACTCAAAACAGCTCAAAATATTTTTGAAAATAGGCTTTTGTCGTTTTTTCGTCGAGTCATTTGGTCTGTTACCATGAATTAAGTTTGATTTGTAAAAATCTCTTTTTAAAAACTAACTTTTTTATTACTTAAACAACTAAGAACTTATACTTTAAATGTATTTATAATATAAGTGAATCAAATATATAGCAGCATAACTGCTTACAGACAGAAAATTATGTACTAAATGACTGTCAGTCCTAATTACCATCTTCCCTTGATGCTAGTGACTCCACGTCACTCTTACATCATCCTTCCTTGGTGTGTTGGCCTCCTGTTGTTCTTGATGATTCTAGGCAGGGTGTTGTGTTTGTGATGTGATGTTTTGGAATGTGTGTTAGTGGGTTAATTATTTTTGGGGGTTTTCTGTAGTAGTTAGCTACAGTTTTTTATGGGTTAGTAAGTGTAAGTATTATTTTTGGTGTTTTTTTATTTTTGTGTTTTTTATATAATTTTTATTTGTTTTTTATGTGTTTTTGTGGCCCTCATACGGTGGTTCCCGTAAACGTTTGAGTCTTGCCCTATCTGGCTGGTCTTCCCCGTCAAATATTGATGCTATTAGTGGGTTTGTGTGATTGTGTACTTGTTCCAAGAACCTAACATGTTTGCTTGTTAAGTGTTCTTGAATTGTTTCGACTTTTCGTGTATGTTCGTGTTGCGAATTTACCATGGGGCATTAGTGATTTCTCTTAGTGTTTTGTTTTGGAAAACTTATAGTTTTTTCTTGTTTGTTTTACTTGTGTATATGTATGCAATAGCTCCATAAAGGACTTTGGGCTTGATAACTTGGTTGTAGAGTAATAATTTGTTTTTGATTGACATTGAACTATTTCTGTTGATTAAAGGATAGAAGGCTTGTTTTGCTACAATGCCTATGTTAATTTTATTTTGAATGTGTTGATTGAATGAAAGTTTGCTATCTAGGGTTACTCCTAGATATTTGACAGTTTTGTTTCACCTTATCTCGGTGTTTTCTATAGTTTTAAATTTGCTGGTAATCTACGTTTATTGCTAATGAGCATTGACTGTGTTTTATCGTTATTAATTTTGATATTCCAAGTTTCTGCCCAGTCGCCTATGGAATTTAAGTGTTGTTGTACGTGAATTTTGAGCCTTGCTGTGTTTTTGAGTATCGAATATATGCAGATGTCATCTGCATATATTGAGAGTTGTACGTGTGGGTGTCTGGGTATATCCGCAGTGAATAGTGAGTATAGTGTTGGGGATAGCGGGGAGCCCTGGGGGACTCCCGCTTCCATGTGTCTTGTGGTTGAAACTTCAGTGTTTATTTGAGTGACGAATGCTCTTTGTTTTAAGAAAGACGCAATGAGTTGTGTTATAGGTAGTGGCAGGTTATGTTGTATGTGTAATTTGTGTATGAGTCCCTCATGCCACACTTTGTCGAAGGCTTTTTCGATGTCGAGGGCTACAACTGCGGTTGATGCCCGTCTCTGTAGTCCTCTAGTCGCTTCCTCAACAAGTCTGGCAAGCTGGAGCTCCGTGCTGTGATTCTTTCTAAACCCAAATTGTTCATTTGGGATTACATTGTGTTCTTTTATGTGTGTGTTCAATCTGCTTAGTATGAGGCGTTCTGTTAGCTTGCTCAAAGATGAGAGCAAACTATAGGTCGCCAGTGTTGTGGGAATGTTAAGTTCTTGTTTGGTTTTGGAATGAGAATTAATTTTGCTTTTTTCCAGCAAGCTGGAAAGTGTTTTAGTTTTAGTGTTTTGTTTATTATGTATGTTAGTTTGGGACGTATTGCTACGTCTGGTAGATTTTTGAGTGCTTTGTTTTGTAAGTAAGTTATCTAGTCCTGGAACCTTTTTTGGGATTAGTTGCGCAATTAATTGCGCAACTTCGTCGGTGTCTGTTTGTTGAGATTAGCGAATGTTGAGTTGTTCTGGATTAGTGTGGAAATAGTGTTTATTTTTGCCGCTATCTCCTCATTGGACGTAGTCAGCAGTGCAAAAATGTTGTTGCTTTGTATGTTTGTGTTTTTAGTGTTAGTGTCTGTTTCAATGTTTTGTTAGTGCTTGAGTTTTGTGTAGTGTTTTGAGTATTTGGTTTTGCCAGTTGGGCGTAGGTGATGTTAGTGTTCACTGGCCGTGTCTGTGTAATATGTCGTTTTTTGTTATTGTTGGTTTTTTTTTGGGCAAGTTGAGTAGCTTGCCGGGTGTTCCCCCAACAGTTGCAGCAGTTTGGCGGTGTATTCATGGGTTTCGTTCAGTCCCTATAGATATGGTTGCCAGCGCATTTGTGACATACCGGGACTGCCTCGCAATTGGTGACTGAGTGGCCAAATTGTTGGCACCTGTGGCACTGATTGTGCACACGATGCTGGCTGCCTCTCTGAATCTCGACAACTACCGGCATGTAGTTTATTCGAGTTTAGTTGAGGAGGTTACTGTCGGATTGGGGAACCAGGACTAAAGTTCTATGGAGATGATTCTCCTTGATCCGGTTTTAAGCCAGAACATTTTTTGGAATCTGAGATTGGGAGGTGAGAGTCGAGTCCCTTGATTATGATGTTTAGTTTCCTATCTTCAGGTAGGAAATAGGAATGATAAGGGTATTTTTTATTGGTCAGGTAAGCAGTGATCCTTCTGTGATCACCTGGAGTGGCGGATGTGATTTGGATCCCCAGCCTGGATTTTTTGACGTCTCCGAAATCCAGTTTCGAATACGTCATATCTTCGTAAATTTTTACCCAGTGCTCTGGGCATCATTTAATGATAATTGGTACCACATCGGATTTTTTGGGTGTTTTTGGGGGCTCTGAGGCTGGGGGCTGGCTGAGGGGCTACTCCCATATGTTTGCTGATCGACTCTTGTGGAACCACAGTTGTCGATCTCGGAATAATTGGACTAGGGCTTGGATTATGGATTTGTGGAAGGCTTTGTGCCCTAGGCCGTTTGAGTGGCGGAAATTCTCTCTCAGTTGACGGTGGCTGTTCGGAATCAGAAATGGTATCCATTTCTTCCTCCATCGGGGCAGCTGCGACTGCGGGGGGCGAATGTATTGGGCGAGTGTGTGTGTGTTAGTGTTTGTCTGTGTGTTTTCATTTGTTTTATCAGTATTTTTTCTAATTATGTCTAGTGTGTCCATTAGTACATGTTGGTATTTGTCTTGATTTGTGCTTTATTGTTTTGTTTACTTTGTCTAGGTCTTTTTTAAGTTGTACGATGTTTTCGGTTAGTTTTTCATTTTCGTCTAATAAGTTTTGGTTTTGTTCTTCGAGTCCACGTATGTAGGTCTGTTGTTTCTCGAGCTGGTCGTCTTTGATAGTGTGCTTTGCCATTTGTTTCGCTAGTTCGATGTTTAGTGTCTTAGATATTTGTGTTGTGTTTGTTTTTGTGTGTGGTTGAGTATGTATTAGGGCACTTACGTGTTGAATTTCCTGCCTAGGATCGCTGTTTCTCCTTGATATTTCCTTCCTTTTCTCGTCTCTCGCCGCTTGGCTGCTTTCTTTTACTACTTTGTTGTTGTCTGCCATTTTTTTTTGCTTGCTGATGGATCTGCTGCTTTTTTAGTGGCGAGGTACATGCACTCGAAGTACGACCAGTCGCCACTTAGAAGGTTAAGAGGGCTAACTCCTAAACGATTTTTCTTTAATATTTGCACATGCAACGCTAAGCATTACATCTGCTGTCGCAGCCTCAGGGAGATCACTGGCAAACACGTGTTTGTTTTCGGAGCGAAATTTTAAAGCACGACTTGCTGTCGGTCGGGGCGAACAGCAAGAGAATGACGGTGACGTCAGGGTCCATTCCGATAGCCAGCCGGGTTGAATGATTAGAGGTTGGGTCGAAGTCCACTTGTATTACAGGATCGGACTCATGGTACCTTTATAGCTTTTCATGTAAGCAGGTAGGGATGCATCAAATTTGTCAATTTCAGCCTTATCAACAATTCTATTTACTAAGTGTTGTTAATTTATAGCGTTTGTAAATACATCATGATAGGTACTGCCGGCTACCTGTTTTCTATGTCCTGTTCCCCACCACTAGTCGGTGGCGTACTATTCCGGAGGCTGGATAAAAATTTCTTTTTAAATCTATAGCGCCTTGAATAACCTCTCCATTTTTTTCGATGTGTCCTCAAATCCCTTCCAGACAAATCTCACGCCTTTTTTACAACTGCTCTTTGTTTTTGGACTTAATTTCTGTGTTGTTTTTAATTTGTTCTAACTTGTACCTCTCAGCATTAGCTTTTTTTGTGTAATTTTTTCTTTCACATTCTCATTTTGATTGCTGATGGATCTGCTCAAATTGTTAAATTATTAAGTTAATTGCTGTCATTATTATTATTAGTAGTATAAAGTATCCTTAACGTGGATAGTCCGTCATCAGCGTGGACAAAGAATACCACGCCAATGGGGCAAGGAAATATACACGCCAATGACGAAGCAAAGGTTAAGATATTTTGGAGAGCCAATGAATTGATGAAATTACATTTATCATTTTTGTCCTGTTTCTAATTTTCAAAAAATATCTTAATATCTATTATAATAAGTATTTTATTTTATTTGTTATTAATTTAAAGTTGGGAAAGAATAATAGGTGTAAGTGGCAGTGCTGTAATGACTAGGGCCCAAACAATATAGCTTGCGTAGCTATATTGTTTGTGACTAGGGGATCGAAGTAGAGAGCAGTAACCCAAAATTCTTCTTATTTCTTCCCTTTTTCAATTCTTAAACACATCAAAAGTATTTAGTTGATTTATATAAACTTTGGAATTGAAATGAAATCTTAATCGGGTTATCTCAGGTAACTTCAATGGTGCCACTCCTTCCAATTCGTCTATATTGACTAAATAGTCACAAAACATTTGCAGCTAATGTGGTGATTTAGTCTGGCTGATACCAAATATTATATTTTATTTGAAAATCAGGATCTGCTTCATTTGGATACATCTCAATTAAGTGGAGATTTGAAAAAATTCAAAATATAATATTGGGCCCCTATTAACGTACCATTGAGGAAAAATGGACCCGGAACTTGACTGATTTATTGCCAGGAATTCCTGATCAGACATTTAAGTTTTGAGGATGTTGGGTACGACTGTGCATCCTAATGTTGCTTCATTAGAGATCTTGCTTCATCAGAGAAAATCATATTGCGAAAAAATTCGGATTTTGATGCGATCTTAATATCATATTTTCAAAAAATACATGTAAAAAATGTGTTACTAGTAGATACTCTTTTCCTAAATAGGCGGATTGGAATTTTATCGATGTATTTAGTCCAAAGTTTATGTAAATTGACCAAATAGGTTCGATTAGTTTGGGGTAGTTATAAATGAGAATTTCGGGTGATATTGTTCCAAAAAGTAAATGGGAACCACTTCCATTCCTTAGTGAGGTGAATTTAAAGAAAGAGCGGTTTTATTGAGAATTTTGTCGGCATATTTTTCTAATTTTTTGGAGTGAAACTTTTTTAGCGAGGGTAAAGTCAGAAAAAAAGTGAAATGCTTATCAAAGTGAAACGCCCCTTTAATTAAGCATGTTCCAATATCTTGAAAATTTCAGTACATGTAGCCGCGGAAAAATGAAGATTCTGGAAGAAAACTGGACCCCGTACCACCACCCCCCACCCAGCCGTTCGACCAGGAGGCGGGAGAAGAAAAATCTAAAATAATTAATTTCGAGAGAACCGGAAGAGCTACGGGCTACGGAGTCAAAATTTTTATGGTGGTAGGTGCGCCTCACGGTGGGGCTACCTTTGACCATATGGAGGGGACCGGGGATCTAATTTAAGGGGGGATTTTGGGGAAAATACCGTTTTTAGCCGATATCTCTGCAACGGAGCCTCGGACCGAAAATCTGGCAAGTGATGAATCCGTGTCACTGGGTCATCATTAGGGGACGGGAATTATACCCCCCCCCCCCCCCCACCCACCTCCCCGGATAACCAAAAGTTTTCGAAAAAATGGGAAAAAATTGTTCGGAAAGTTAATAAAAGTATTATAAAACGAAATAAGAAAAAAATTAACGAGAAAAAAAAGGGTAGAGAAAGGCGGTTTTCGGCGAAAAAAAAGGCGAAGGAGTTCAGCTATGAGGTCGGGGATGGCAAAAATGGGAAGAAAAAAAATGCTTTATGAAAAATTAAACAAACATTTTTGAAGAAATGGGAAAACGGTAAAAAAAATGTTCGAAAAGTTAATAAAAGTATTATAAAACCAAATAAGACAAAAAAAATAATAAAGAAAAGGAAAAATTGTTCGGAAAGTTAATAAGAATATTATCAAACGAAATAAAGAAAAGAAATTAAAAAAAAAGTTAGAGAAACGCGGTTTTTGGCGAAAAAAAGTTGAAAAACAAGGAAAAAAATAAAAAGTGTCGAAACCGGGAGCAAAAGTTGAGTAAAAACACTTCAAGAAATAAAAACTCATTTTCTTATATCTCTTCCAGAAGTTTCACTTCAGTTGTGTGCTTATAAAGGTGAGGCACATATTTTTTTTTTGTTTTAATCCTACTAGAATTATATTGGGAGTATTTAACTACGTAGGGTCAACGATTCAATGATTAAGAAATCTCTATATTCAGGTTACAATATCTCGAAGACTGTTGAACTTAAAAATATAGTATATCATAATATGAGTTATGTCTAGAATTTGTTATAGAATTAAAAATTGAATTAAATTTTTGAAGTTGGTATACGCTCAGGTCGTTTGAGTATAATGTTGCAAATGAATAGACCAGGGGCGTAGTCACCGGTGTTCCGCGTGTTCGGCGGAACACGGGCCCGGTACCTCAAGGGGCCCTTCAAAAGTAAATGTTTTGATAACTCTGTCAGTAAAAGAAGGATTAAGGACGACCCTAAAAAAAGTTAAACCCAAAACGTTGGTCGTTTAAAATTTACTGCTGCTCTTTTGAAACTACTGCAGAATAAACAGCAAAACATTAAACACGCCTCAAAAATGTTTAATACTGCGTTCGAAAATATCAAACCTCTTAGAAATAATTTCGATTTATTGATTAGTGAATCAAGTAGTTCGGAATGGGCGGAACCTAAAGGAGGAGTTTTCAAAAAAGAGGATATCCTAGGCCGAAACGATTTTTTGCTGATAAACTCTTGTTAATTCAAACGAAATTTTGCATATAAACTGCTGCTCAATTGAAACGATAAATTAACC
>JAEQML010056678.1:0-33552 GCA_016904865.1 Pissodes strobi
TAATAATCATTTATTTGTTGCTGTATAATTAAAGAAAGTAAATATACTATTATACCTCATTTAGAGGTGACGAACGTGCCACGCATTTAAAATCAATTTAAAAATCAACCACACTTACAATAATTACAAACAGGTTTCAAACATTCCCGATCGAATCGAAACTCTCTCTCACAAAGTAAAAGGGATTTTCCAGTAATCTAATGAACGCCGATTTCACCCTTTTATGTACTTACTATGTTTTCATCATTTTTTCAACTCCGGGTCATTTGCTAACACCAGGTTCGCAGTAACAGTGTGTTAACGTCCTATTTCGCTGAAAATGACTTATCTAAACACCATGGGAAACTAGGCTAGTAGTCAGTATTAACATACCACTTTTCTGTACTTTGATTTAATTATAATAATTTAATAACATTTTTCTTTTCAACTTAATCTTTGAGATTTTTCAATTTAAAGGGAGCAGATAATTAAAGAGGGAGCATTTCTGTCATTAAACCTGTGGTTGACTCAAATAAATACCGGAATTTTTGTTATTACCTAATTGCTTCAAAAGTTTGCCAAAATATAAGCCGTGACACATTAATCAGATATAAGTCACATAACTATTTAACTTGTAACATGCTGTATCTATTTTCGTTCTCTAAAATTAAAAAATATATATCGGACTCGGCATTAATACATGAGATCCGTGAGAAGATAAAACTCAATTTGCTAAAACTTTAATTCTGTTCGATGGCAACCCAAATTAAGCGACATCATTCTTATAATTCTCTAGATCGTATCCTTCACTTCGATTATAAAGCATTCAATCCGCAGAAAATACAATAATAAAAATCAATAACATGTAGTTACCTTTAATGGCAACCCAAATCTGTGCGTAACGTTCCTATATATTGTTCTATATTTACAAATCTGATTTTGTAGACCGTGAAACTACGAGAAAATAAAATGCAAATTTTCACTAGTTCTTATCTTTTTAATGCTATTCGAAATCAAAACTTAATTACCATTAAATTTCTAGAGCACAGTTATACCGTTGACTGATAATAGGGGAAGACGCGCAAATGCCGTGCCTAGAAACGTGATACCTTCCTTTTCGATACCCTTGCGTTTCACCCACTGATTGGTGGTGCGACC
Organism: Pissodes strobi; assembly: GCA_016904865.1. Taxonomy (NCBI): domain Eukaryota; kingdom Metazoa; phylum Arthropoda; class Insecta; order Coleoptera; family Curculionidae; genus Pissodes; species Pissodes strobi. The sequence goes on from JAEQML010056678.1 coordinate 1,138, forward strand.
TCGCGGCATATGCCTGGAAATGCGAAAGGAATTCATACCATTCTTGATTAATTTATTAGATCCAGTCGCGTGGCACTTTGAGGTACTCGGGCAACGGCCAACGGATGTTCACAAGAAATAATTTTAGCATGTATGGAGTTTTCGCATTGACCGATAAAATTATGATAAGACCAAGGATTTTAACGATATTTACTAATAAATATGTTATATTTTACTGAATAATTGAATATACTATTATGCCATTAAAATGAACATTCCGTGATTAGTAAGCAAGCTAAATATAATTCTAATAAGATAAATTGGCATGTACTTATATGAATTTGTTTTTTATTTAAGTTTTTGCTGGGAGTCGAATTTTTGGTTGACTACAATACTTATTTCTCACTTACCGTCGCTCGAAAGCAAAAATGATTTATAAGTTATAATTTGTTTAGATTGAAATTGAGAAGCATGGAGAGATAAAGTTGTGCCAAATAAATAAAACACGAGAGCATTGTAAAACAACTTACATTTTTATTGGAATAAATAAATATTAAGCAGAAGGTTAATACCTAAAATATAAAGTGAGACGTGAGACATCACGTGAAATGTGATAGTGTATATAAAATAATGCAAGAATACAAAACTAAACTAGTAAAATAATATTCTGTATAAAGGATTTACCAAATTTTATAAATAAACACAGTCAGCTAAGTTGATGATTTTGTTTTACCTAAGCATAGCGTAAGTAACTGAGGGTTTCTTAGCATTATTTGGACTTGGAGGATAACTGCTTTATGGTAAAGCATGTTTGAGTTTTAACTTTTTTATCCAGCTAAATTAATATTTATCATTGGTCGCCTGGGAGGTCTGTGCGACTCGAGAATCGCGTAGAATAGTCTGCTCTTTCTGGATAGCATTCCAAGGTTTCATTGTTTGGCGAATAATCGAGTACCTAGTGGTTGTCAACGTGTAGGAATTAGTGGTCAAGCGAATACCACAATGAGGAAGCTTCATTAATATTTTTATTGCTAATTTTGATAGCCCATCAAAAATAAGTGGACACATGTTTCTTATTTTTTTCATAGTTCGAAAAATGAGGCAGATTAAACACCATGAAATATGCTTATGACGTCACCATGTATATGAATTGTTACGTCGCACCATGCTTAGTATATTATATCGTTGGCTGAGAACCAGTATATATACAAAACTAAAAACTGGCATAGCTCTCGTAATAATCAACTTTAGTGGAAATAAAAAAATACGTATCGATTTTTTTTCAGTTCTTAAATTAAAGTAAAACAAATAATCAGTTTAATTTTTCAGGAGTTTAAAAATAGCAAAATTTTAGCGCACAAGCTGCTTGCAAATAATAATGAAAATAATTTAGAAAAAATCATTGTTTTGATAAAATTCTAATTTTTTTTTGTAAAGCATCGCCTTTGTTACAATTTTTAATAATTTTTCGATATGTTCTGGACATAAGTTAATAATATTTATATTAATATCGTTTAGCAATAATTTTGTAAACGATTAATTCTTAGTAACACGTTTTATTTCGCCGATACACCTTCGCCAGTACAGTTATCATAATTACATAACGCCATGAGTCGACTCTGCTATCGGACATAACTATATCTACGCCTTATTTCTAATGTATCTATATACTCCGTATTATATAACACCGATTCGATTCTACTGCTTCGCCATTCGTTTTCCAGGGTTGTCACGTCCTCGCCTATTTGAACGTCGCACGTCGCCTCTCCAAAATATGCTTGTTACATTCGGCCATCCTGCAACAATTAATGCCCTCATTAATTTAACTCGCTAGTAAATCAACCAGTTCTTATTGATCTGTGCATCCGCCATAACGCCAAATCGCCTACCCTAAGGGTTTCGCTTGCGGTTGCAACCTTACGCCTTTTATCGAATATCACCTTTATATTACGCCTTTGTCAGATTTTCACTCGCCTTTTGCTATCTCAATAAGAAGTTTGGACCTTAAATCGCCATAGCTCTAGCCTTTCGCCAACAGAGCATTCGCCATTTGCACCTCGCCAGTTAAACTCACTTGCATGCACCTTTCAACCTGACCATTCGCCCTTTGCACCTCGCCAGTCAGACTCACTTGCATGCACCTTTCAACCTAACCTTTCGCCCTCGGTGTTTTACACCTCGCCTCGCCAAAAAGTCAGCAAACGCCTTGCTCGTAAACGCCAACCCGCGCCAGCAGTTGGAAATAGTACGCCTTGGGTACCCAAAATTCGCCAAACGCCTCTCTGAATTTGAGAATCGCCTCAGAAGACCGCAAAGTCTTCGTCGCCTTCGCCTGCGCATGACCCTGGACTTCCTTACCCCTCCGATATCTGTCAAAAAGAGGAAAGAAGGCCAGTATACAAGTCGCCAGGGGAAGAGCAACCAAATGTCCTCGCATTCGCCTGTAGATCGAGAGGTAGACCGTCAATCAGACACGAAAGTGCCTTTGTGCCTGAAAGCCCACACCTTTCGATCAACGCCATTTTATCATGATAAGCATTTAAAGATCCTTTACACAAATAGTGCACTATGTAAAAATCGACCTCTCCTATTGGTCGATCCATCTCGTATTACGAGATGCCTGCGTGATGCAATCGATTTCTATCAGGAGCTCTTGTGGTGTAGAGGTTTAGATCGTTGGGTCTCACCTGGAAAACGCGGGTTCGAACCCCGTTGCTTTTTTTATATTTTTTTAAAGATTATGTTTCTAAACAGCTTTTTTTCTTGATTTTGGGTATGTCTTGGGTTAGATTGGGTTAGCACCTGGTTAGTTTCCTTTTCTTGTGCCCCCGTAACGAGCGAAGCGAGCGGAGGCCCATGCGGATCGACCAATGGGAAAGGCCGATTTTTATATAGTGCACTATTTGTGTAAAGGATCTTATAATGCTCATGATAATAATGGGACATGGCTTCGCCGTCCAATTTAACCCTCGCTATCATCTCCTTGAGCAGCTGAGCAAAGTCATGCACTCTAGGAAACGCCTTCCTAAGAGCCGCCTTCCAGTCTTCCCATGAGAGGTCATATTCATCGAGCCGATTAAACCAGCCCCTTGCTGCGCCTTGCAATTTCGCCTGCATAAAATACGCTCTCTCATAGTTCCACCATTCATGAATATCGCCCAACTGATCAATTTTGCTCAACCACCTGACTACGTTACAGTCCCGACTGTCAGGATCGAAAGGGTCAAGAATGTCGCCGCCTGCCCTTGCCCTTGACCCCATACAGCCCAAACTGCAAGTGTAGTCCGCCCTATCGCTACAAGCATGCTCTACTACCGCCTGAGGAGCGCTCTCACCTGATTTATCGCCTTTTCTGATGCCCTTGATACCGCCAGTACCAACGGCCGCCCTTTGTTTCGTCGCCTTTACCATTTCGGCCGCCTTTTGCTTCGCCGCCCTTGCCATTTCTTCCGCCACAATCTGCTGGATACTAGTTGCCAAACCGCCTTTCAACAGCTTATGTACCATGGAGACTGTTTCGTCTTCCATCGCCGAATCGCCTTCGCCGTCACTTCTGCCTTCCTCCATAGGAAATCACTTGAAAAACGCTTTTTAAACACCAATGCCAATAAACACAGTTAAAATACGCCACAATGTTTACAATAATCACTAATTAATTAGCACACACTTATTTATTATTATCGTGAATATCTGAAAAATCGCCAAATGTCAATCTACTGTCAAGGATAGCAACAAACGCCCGCCTTTTGTTATGAGTTTTTGTGATATCGCGCCACTCACAAAAAACGAAGAAGTTGCCACTGCGATTTAACTCGCCGAAATCGCGTATTTCACCGTTCTCCACCACAAATAACACAATACATAGGTTATCCCACTTCTGATCTGAAAACGATTAATTTTTAGCAACACGTTTTATTTCGCCAATATACCTTCGCCAGTACAGTTATTATAATTACATAACGCCATGAGTCGACTCAACTATCGGACAATAACTATATATACGCCTTATTTCTAATCTATCTATATACTCCATATTATATAACACCGATTCGATTCTACTGCTGCGCCATTCGTTTTCCAGGGTTGTCACGTCCTCGCCTATTTGAACGTCGCACGTCGCCTCTCCAAAATTTGCTTGTTACATTTTATAAATGGATTTAAAAATATTATGTAATGTTGGAAATTATTTATAGGTTTCCAAAATTACCGTTAGGGGACGTAATAGCCATCTTAAATTTTAAAACAGGTTATACGTAAGTGAAAACCGTATCTCGATATCCCTTACCTAACCGAAAACATAAGTAAATAAACCAAAACTCAAAAAAAATCTGATTTTGGGATAGTTGTTAGTAGATTCGTTGCTATTAAATTATAATTATTGTTATTTTACCACAATATATATTATTTTACTGCTAAAATACCAACATAATATTTAAAATCAATATGAATATTGATTGCCCTTGTGTCCACACAAAATTCGAACTATTAAAGAAAGCAAGTACCTATGCTTTAGAAAACTAAATCGCAAAAATTATAATGACGATAACTAAATGTCAATGATATTAAGATTGCAGATTTTTATAGTGTATGAGATATTTTTGGGGCTTTATGCTGACAAAAAAAAATGAATTTTCCACCTGTGGAAGTGTTTCAATGCAATGATAATTAGGGATGGCAACGATGAATCGATGTTTTTAAAACTTTATCGCGATTTTAAACAAAAAATGTAATAAACTGGTTATTTTTAAAGAGAAAAAGGTGTTACTTATCTCGATAAACTGCTTGGTCTTCAAGAAATTCGAACTTTGATCATTGAATACACGCGGACTTTATGATATCTGCTAACGGTATTCGTGTACTAACTCAAGTAGGCTTGACCATTGACAAAAATATTATTATTTATCAAATATTTTAATTAAAAAATATCACAAATATTAATCTTCGTTCTGCAAACAAAAGGAATCAGGAAATGTGGAATAATTGAACTCCACATATTTTCGATACCTGTTAATCAGTCAAAATACGACGAAAATCTTAATTTTACAGTGATGGCTGTTACACCCTCTAGCGCGCTAGTTTTTGAGATATAAGCCGGTATGAGATATTTTGTTGGCCTTATTTGTAAAAAATAAATTTTCTACCCATAGAAGTGTTTGATATGCATTGTTTCGCGCTTATTTTCAATGCAACGATAATATACCTAACTGTTGCCGCTAGCCTACTTGGTTTCTTTAAAAAAGTTCGAATTTTCTGTGGACAGAACGGCAAAATTCACTCATATTTACTGAATGTTAATTATTATTGATTAAATATCATGTTGGTATTTTAACAGTAAATTTTTAAATATTGTGTTAAAATGAGGATAATAACAACGGATCTCCCTTTCGAAAAAAAGTCCCAAAATCCGATTTTATTTCGTGTTCTGATTTCTTTTACTTATATTTTAGGTTAGATGAGATATATCGAAATGCGGTTTTCACTACCGTATTAGGATCTCATTTGGCTCTCTTTTGTTTTAAAATAGTGGCATCGTTGCATTTTTTTGAGAAAATCTGACTTATTTGCGCTTATGTCAGAAAACGCCCTCTAGCGGCTATGTGATAAGTCGCAATCACCCCACGCAAGGCACGATTGATAGCCTAAAAAAGCCATTTTCAACGACTTTAAGTTTTTAAGTTCCGTCCAGCCATTTTCAAGTTATTGACATTTATTTCCGAAAATGTTCGAACACGTTCCATCACTTTCCTTTACGGGCTCGAGCAAAACGTGTTTTACAAAAAGTAATTTAATGTATCCCTGTTTTTAAATGGCAATGCATTCTACTATCTTTAATTTAAGACAATTTTGCAGGCTATTACGCCACCTGGTGGCCATTTTGGAAATTTAAAAATAATTTCCGACATTTTCTCTTGGCCGCTGTACTCATAAATTTTTTACCGCAAGCCCCCCTAGGGCCATTCTTAGTTGGCCACCCCGTACATATTAAATAAAATTGGGACAAATTATAACACAGTAAATACTGGATTAGTTATCAGTTTTCCGAAACATACTATATGGGAATTTCATAGGTATACAAAAATCCTTTTAACTGCAGCCGCCTTTTTTAGATAAAAAAAAAGTTATACTTCATAGCTGTCGCTGCCCGCAACCACTCAAGGTATTTGCTTTAAAATTGTTTCATTTATGTTAGAATCCTACTGCTGCCTTTTGGCTCATTACTCCATGTTATGATGATGTATTAAACACTTTAAAGCAAATACCTCGATACAAGTTTAAAAACGGTATGATAATAGACTCTCTTTGCCAAAAGTCAAACACGCGTAGGTGCGAAAAAGTTGTGGGGTTTTAAAAGCACAGAATTCATCATAAATCATAATTGAAGGAAAATTGTTAACGGATTTGAATTCTTAATTCAAAAAGCCCCTAGTCATCAAAGTGCCAACTAACTTTACGCGCTTCACAGTGCGAACACTATGCAAAATACGAAATATAAAATATTACTTTTTGAGCACCAGTGCCTAAATATATATTTTTTATGCACTAATGCAAGAGATAAATTGTTTTATTTTGATGTAGTTTATTTCTAGGTAGTAGAGAAAGTATTGTATGTAACTCATACGTAATTGTTTTTTACTCATGTGATTGGCACACTCCCTTACGGCTCTTGCAAAAGGATAAGTTTACGCACTTGTTGCATAAATAACTATTTTGTACAACTGTCTAAAAAGGTGACATTTTTATACGCTTGTAGATGCGCAAACGTGAAAAAAAATACAATATTTTGACTCCTAGAAATATTATTTAAGTTTCATAATGCTACGTCCCATTAAAAATAGTATATTATGTAACTAGGAGGAAAAGCAAAACATTCCTGGACGATTGTGGTAAGGAGTCCAGGAATGTGCTTTTCCTACGAGTTGCACATACTATTTTTTATCCGATCCAAATTAATTAGAATACGTACTTATATAAATAGAGCCAAATATTACTATAAATAAAAACGGTGTTTTAAATTGAAACTCAACATAATAAACTTAAAAAAACTTACAATATTGTTCTTGTTTTTTCTCGTATTATTGCATCCACGATAAACACAAACATTCATTTTGGACGTCGACATAATGTTCGAGTACCAGCTACAACCAAAACAAGGCTACGTCTATGACAAATCACAAGAAATGTTAATGTAAGATTTTAAGACACTACGAAAATTCCTCAGACAACACGTTCGTGTGCTCCGCAAAATGCCAATACTGTGATCGATCTTAAGCCAGATCTCGCGCACGCTACAGTGGCTTTATACAAGACAGTGACGACAATGTTTCGTCAACGCGCTGATTGGCTGCGCCATTTTGGAGCAAATTTAGTTTGTTTTCATATGTGACTGTGGATAAGTTCTTGTGATTTACAGCGATTTTATGCGTTTTTCTAGTGACTTTTTTGCTGACTATTAAACCTGTGTGTGTAGTTTCGGTATATCCAATTAGACATTAAAGTTATATTACGTTTTAAAGTGTAGTTTTGCTGCTTTCGTAGGTACCAATGTAGGTAAACAAGTGGTATTTTAAAGTAGATTATCTATAAGATTTAGTCAGACGTAGGCTTTTACATGCCCTGCAGGCCTTCTACAGGCCCACCAATACATTATTATCCTATATGTAGTGATTTAAAAAAATCGTGGGCATGTAAAGACTGTTGTTATATTCTACTCTTTGTATTTATAAGAATGTAGTAGATTGCAGCTGCATGCTTTTTTTGATATAAAATGTTATATTAGGATTTTCTTTACCAGTTGAATATTGTATTGTTCTACCTTGAAACACTTAGTTACAGTATAAGTAAACAAGTTGTCAGTGTCGATAACTTTGTGATCACGATCACAGTCCAAATGTACTTTAGTCCCTTAGGATTAAATTAACCATTTTAGTCCTGGAAGTACAAAAAATACTTTAACATTTATAACATTCCATGTTTAACATCATATACCTAGTTACTGTTATGTAGGTAGTAGGGCCTGGTTGTAAAATAGAGGCTTAAACTCAGCTTATTTGAACTACGACTGGTGGTTGAACTCCTTGATACATTGCTGTCAAATTAGATCATTTATCTGCAATGTATTTTAAATGGGATTCTTCAACCACCAGTCTTGGTTTAGCTGACTCGAGCTTAGCCAGCATCGTACAACACAGTCTAAGTAACATGTTCGTCAAATGTCATGCCTCAAGTTGCATAATTAAGTGATGCATACATTACAATGTACTAACGGATTATCTTTTCTTGCAGGTTCATTTTGCACCAGGCATGTGGGAGGAAAAAGATGAGATAAGAAGTTAAAGCCAAATGCTATCCCAACCATATTTTCCATTTCTAAAACCAACGTGGAAAGAAAGGCTTCTACAAAGCGTGAATTTGCCTTGAAATCTCATCAGATTCCATATCGAGGCTTTTTTCCGAGCAAACTGAGGAGTCAAGAATGGATTGGATTTTTTACCATGAACGCATGATTTATTTTTTTGGTAGAAATGGAAAATTGATAGTACAGTTATCACAGAACCTTGTCATAATATGAGTCAAAAAATAATTAGTAGATATGTAGTATTTAAAAAAATTAGTTAACAAGAAAAAAAGTAAAGTAGTGCAAGAATATGCTAGTAAATTGTTGAAAAAAACTATTTGTATTAAAAATTTGAATTCGAGAAATTAGTTTTTTCCATGTTTAAGGTTCTTTATTTGGCTTTTGTTAATAACCAGAGGTGTATTCCTGTTTTGTATTGTTTTAAATATATTAGGTAATATATGCATATTTTATTTAAGATTTTTTTTATTGTTGCCGTTTAGCTTAAAGCTTTATCGACAAGAAAGAAGAGATCGAAGTAAGTTAATCAAACAACGTTGAGTAAAATTAATATATTTATTTTAGATTAAATACAGGTTTGTCAAATAGTGTACCTACTTTAATTCCTAACACTACATGAAATGAACTTCTGTTCGTAGTCAACATCCATAAAAATCATAATGAATTTTTCATTATTCAGAATCCATTTTTTGAGAGCATCCTTATTAAATCTGATTTTTTCCCTCTGGTCAAAGCTGAAAATTGAAATAAGCTTTTATATTCTTTGTGTTGATTATAAATAAATAAGATGTTTTTAACATGAACAAGTCTTAGACATGATTTTATGGCAGCAGCTTTATTTTTAAACTGATCAATTCTGTTGAAAGTTTAGAATTCCATGTGATGGAAGACGGAAGCATTGTTTAGACAATGACGGAAGTATACATCATGTCATCTTGATTAAATATTATGCTTTGCTTGTCCATATACCTATTTGCTCTAAAGAAAAGAGCCCTTTCTTGCATCAACTGCTGTATAAACTGGATACCTGCTTCGCTGCTTCATATTATGTATTGTTCCTTTCAAAACATTTTTTTGGGAAGGTTTCTAATTCAAATATGGACCTAAAAATTACATTTACTATTTATAACATCACCTTGCTGAAAGATACCACAAATCATGGAGAAAGTACTAAAATTTCATGCCGTGAACACAGACGACCATTCTGATTATCACATTAAAACGTTGTTATTAATAAAAAAACAAATATTTATATATATTTACGTACCAATCTGTCACAATCTTGAGTCATCATAACCCCACTTCATTGTCCATTCAGCTGATAAGTGTCTAGTTTCGGTTGAGTTTCTGTCCCTTTCTGTACTACGCTCAAAAAGAGTCGAAAACATGTTCCTTGCCGCTTATACATGCGGGATTTTCAAATGCTAGTATAATACTTTCAATTATTTTGCTTGTTAATTTCGTGAAAATTATTAAAGCTTTGTTAGGTAAGGGTCCGGTTAATATATTCCTACCATTATAATACTTCAGTTGCTTTATTTTGTTAGCTTCTTGCTAAAAAAATGCAAAAAACGCGAAACTTCCATATAAGCTTTAAGAAAATTTGCTCCAAAATGGCGGCCCTGGTCTATTGTCGTCACTGTCCTGTATAAAGCCACTGTAGCGCACGCATTCTAGTAGCGCCATCTATACGCAGTCATCTTTTAGTGTCACGATTTTGACCATAATTTAGCGCGTCTTCCCTTATTCTCAGCCAACGGTGTTACTAATTCGCTAGTTACACATACCCTACTTAAAGCTAATTAATACTACAACTTACTTTCTAGTTCTTAACGTATATCTCGGAACCTACGATTCTATGCCCGTCGATCTGTTACTAACTCTCCTTATTACTTAGAACACAGATGGTTAATCCGGACTTCAATTTCCGGAATTTTAATGAAATAGCGCTTTTTCTTCCTACTCCCCATAGACATGGCATCAAACTACATTTTTAATGAACTCGGCACTAATACTTGCTGGTAGAGTAATATACCGAGGAAAAGTAGCCAAAAAAATGTTTTGAGGTATAACCAGTTCAGACCATTAAAATATGATTACATATATTCCTGGCTATATGAAATGGGTGATTACGACTTTTTTATAGGTTCAGACTTTTTATAGCTAAAAACGTCGAAAATTTTAATAAATCAGTTTGCCCACTTATATAACACCTCATAACTCTGGAAATACTCCGTATATTAAAATAATTTTTCTTGAGATGATATATAACATTTAAGCGAAGACAACAGTCATAACGTTTTCATTGATTTTTATTATAATTTTTTTTAATGGTATATGAACTTGAAAGTTTATATTTTGAATAAGCTAGTTTTCGACCAGTGACAAACTTTTTTATTTTTGAAATTTTATGGATGTCACCAGCGTGAAAACTTTAGCCAAAAGTACAAAACAGTTAAAAAAGACTCCAGTCCTCTAGGTGTAATACTTTTCGAGTAATCCACCCTCCAAAGCTGCACATATAATAAAAAATATTGCTTCCGCGCGCGCCCACTGCAGTCCGTATCTCGTTTAGTTAACGCGTCGCTTTAAATAACATAATATTTTGCAAATGGATATGATGTTAATTGGCGATATTGCATTTCTTGTTTCATTTTTGCTTCATTGTAAGTAATGTTTTAAACAATAGTATATTATTTTATATGAAGGAAAAGTGATACTTTTCATGACGCGCTCTTGTTTAACAGCCGAACGTAGTAAGGCTGGTAATAGAGAGCAAGCCATGAAAAGTAACTTTTCCTCCAAATAAAATATGCTGTTTTTTCTTCAAATGTCGACAAATTAATGCAAAAACATCTCTTTTTAATAGTAATAGTATCTAATTATTATTAAAGATAAGTGGGTTCACAAGGCGGCTTAGACCGGTGTTGGTGAATAGGCACAGGTTGTTGCTATAGTAATGTAACATAAAGCTGTCAAGTAGACACTGTCAACAATAATCATTTTTTTAAGATTGCGTCTCCAATTGCGTTTTAATTCCGTATTGATAAGCAGTTATTGAGTAAGTTCGATTAAATAATAACCAATTTGTTCCTAAATTAGTGATTTTTAGAAATGCAGTCACAAATTGAGTGATAAATACAAATTGTAGTTTAATAAATCTTGAGTTGTTGACGCTTACTTTGTTGTTCTGTTTGTATTGTATCTATGTTGCTATGACAACACTTTTACCTCCGCCGGCGGAAAAGTGAAAAGTAAAGCTCCGGCGGAGGAAAAACGAAACTTCACGGCCGCCTACACAGTCGAGTAATGACGGATTTACTGACGTTTGAAGAAAAAATATATGTATATAGTTATAGTGAAATGTCTATTGCCATATAACAATGTTATTCAAAATTAAGCAATTTTATATAGTACCTTAACTTGTACAGTTTCAATATAAACACAATAATCATTTATGTTATTCGACTACCACAATATGTATCAGTACATATATGAAAAAAAAAATCGTTTAATAAATATGAAAAAAAAAATTATTTAAAATATAATTTAGTAAAAATCTTCAACTTCAGAATCGGACGAGCATTCTTTGGCAGTAAGTAGTCTATTGTCGCACACATATTTGCAGTCGCTGCAACACTTAAATCCTTGTAAAACACAGGAGCACTTATTATTATTACAATTTTTTTTAGAACACCAAAATAATAGAGTTTTTCCCACAACATCTGGTACTGGATCCTCTAACGAGAAAATTGGGGCCCATGATTCATTTTCAAAAGTCTATCCATAGTTACTGGGATTCTCGAATGTCACTTTGTTTATGTGGCTGCTGTACCATATTTTTAACTGATATATACATCTAAAATAAACATTTTAAACTATTAGTTATGCTTAAAAATAATACAAAAATTATAGACATTTCAGATTTTACCTTTTTAGATGTTGTTGGAATACCTCATCCGTCGAAGGTAATTCTGATGCTGGCCGATTTGTAGTTCGTGTTAACTTATAACGTAATTCGTTAAGGTTGCGAATTCCTGGCACATTGTTTTTATACAAAAACAGAATCTATTGCTGACATACATCAATAGCGTTTTTTCAGAAAGTTCTGGAAGCTTCTCGAGGTCTTTCAACTTGTCGACATGTTTACATAAAACATCAAAAGCCGTTTTTTTCCTATTTTGTAAAATGCATTCGTTGTATCGCAACCAGTAAGACAGTGAACGGCTACTAATTTTTTACAAATTTGTTGTCCAATACTTGCTACAATTTGGGGCAAAGACACAAAGTGCGTACTTCTATATATAGTGCGGCCCAATTGCATGAATACGTTATGTCCGGTCATATCAGGAATCATACAGTAATAATGAAGTAGCAAAATGAAAATATCAGTATTTACAGATTTTACTAAAATCGAATTGCAACTTGGAAGATCATTTAAGACGTGAAGTATTATTCTGGTATCTGCTTCTTTTTGGTTACTATTTAATTTTTCTAAACTTTGCGTATTACCGTTTCTGGTTATCAGAAAACAACTTTCTAGTTTCAGTATTTTTAAATCCTCCTGCTTATATTATTTCTTCCTCATTATCAAGTATAGATGGTCCCTTTTCCAAAAAATAGTTGGTTAAATAATTTAATAATGATTGCTTATTTGAACAAGACTTTATAAATTCTTTAAATTTCGGAACTTTTCGAGCACCGGATACTTTAAAATCCGCAGTAACATCTCCACATCTTTTTCTTTCGGCATTTTTTAATGAATTTCAAGAGTAAGTATCAAACACCAAATTTACCAGTTTTGCTTTGTTTTCGTCCTTCACTTAAAATTTTAGTAACAGATATTTCTGCTAAAAGTAATCAAAGAAGCGCAGCAACTAATTCTTGCACAGATACCATTCCGTCAATAATAATTGAATCTACGGCAGGACATTCGGTTTTGTTTGGTGCAAAACTTTCTATTTTTCTTGCTAAATCAGATTTTGCCGTCTTCCTCATCGTAACATCCTCGTGAAATAAAGATAGTGGAACCAAGGTTAATTCGTGCGTTAATATATTTGACAGGTCTAGCTCTTGAAAGCATGAGAAAGCTATTCTGTGCTAGACAAAACACATAAACCCAAAACCTAATGCGCGTAGAAGTGCTGAAACATTCATTGCGTTTTAGCGGGTGCGTTTTAAAGGGTCCTGTTTGGCGGCAACATGTTATCGCCGCGTTCTATCGCTGCGTCTTGACCGTGTGTAGACTATTTTTTCCTACTTACGTGCCGAAAAGTGCCTTTTTCGCACTGAATGCGGTAAAGTAACTTTTCTGCACTCAGTGCTTGAAAGTTACTTTACCGGAAATACGGAAAAGGCAACTTGGACATATTTAAAATATATTTTTGAGTGCGGTAAATTTACTTTTATGCACTGGGATTTTTTACCAAACTTATGAAAACGTTACCTACAAAAGTCTCAAATTTAATGTTATAAGACTATGTATACCGATGCACATTCCCACTAAATAGTATTTGATTTTCTATTAAAAATATATCTCTTACCAAAAAAGTGATATTTTTTATGTTCATAGGAAAAATATTGTACCTAACACTTGTCTAAAGTGTCTTTGAGGGCTTGCACTAACTCCGCTTCCGTCGTGTGCGAAAAAGTACCACTTTCCGAACTTCTTAGGTAAATAACTATTTCATAATTAAAATGATTTTTCTTTATACAGCATATTTTTTCGCACGAGTACGAAATTAGGAAACGACCCGCTAAATGTCCTTTAAAACGTATATTTTATGCTATTTTTTGTATTTTGCAGGTTTTTTGATTAAAATCATTAATTTATTTTAATTCCCATCAGCACCCCCTGGGGTGGTGAAGACCTAAAATTGGGCCTATACTTTTCACACGATGATTGAAATGTTCAGTCTTCAAAAGCAGTTAGTGCGTTTTTGTCTATTTTCAGGGCAGTCGTAGAAAAATACATATACGTAACCCAGAAGGAAAGAGCCGTTATGGGAAAGTCATTACACATATTATAATAATTATAAAATGGCGTCATAATCAAATCCTAGAAACCAAATTATTACGCTTAGAAATTGTAACTGTGACATTAGCAGATTTTTATAAAAGAAGAACAAAAATCCATACACTTATATGAAGACCAATATTTTCTTACCGTAAGAAATGATAAAATGTTTCATTCGAAATGTAGTATTTGTTTTTAAAACCTGCAGCAGCGTAAATGCTACCCGTTTTCTTCTTTTGAACGTTTTCCATCGTTTACTACAAGGAATAAGGAACAAATGTTTACTACGATTCAAAAATTCACTTATTAGACCAAAGAAACCGTTATGGACAAGCACAAACTTCGCGCAGGCCCCGCTTCGATACGACACTGATCGTTTTCGGATGAGATACTTACGCTACCGAACTACGTTGAAGGTCACAGCAGCGAATATTAACTACGACAAGAAGGCCCACTCAATGGCAAGAGAACGCTACAAAGGAATCGTCGTTTATTTTCTTCGTTGCCTGGTAACGATCGGCGAACTTCGCCGCGCACAGGTTGAATTTAAATAAAAGCTGGCCATAAACGATATTTTCGTTTGCGGTATGTTTAATCAAATTTATGACGAAATTATTTATAGCACTCTAATACTCTGTTTGGCTTTGGAAAAACACAATTGATATCTTCTGAATTGTTTGCAGCGTCCTGTCAAACTTACGTTATGTTTTTTTTTTATTATTATCACCAAAGAAATATTTTGATAAAGTTTGTATTCAACTGGCGGTTTTAAAAATCCGTTAAGGTTTTTAATTAGTTATTATTGATAACAATACTCAAGGTATGTAATAACTAATATATATTTAAAAGATTTTGATTTTGTGTTAATGATTTCGCCATATTTCCGAATACTAATAGTCTGACAAAAGACATCAAGAAGAAAATATTGCTCGAATTTGCCCCATCTTTTAATATTCAATTAAATTTTGGCGTTTTGGGTGATTTTAAAATTGGTTAAAGGTTTCGCACAATATTTTTACTGTATATTTCGTTCCTATTTTGTAATACAACACAACTAAAAAATAGCGATATTATCTTATACCGAATATTGACTCGACTATAGAATTTAGGCGTGAAAATTCATCTGACAAAAGGATGAGCTGGTCTATGGCCGCCGCGCCGCGTCAAAGGTCGCCTGCCAACATGATTGTTTTATTTGTATCATGGCCTGCCGATATTCTGTGTGCTAGTGTTCGCGCGGGGAAGGAGACACACCGACATGCCGCTGCGGAGAGTGATCCTTCTTATCATATAGTTTTGCTCAAATACATAATAAAAAGATAAAGACTAATGTACTATATGCTAACGTGCTAACACTCCGCTGAGGTTATGTGTTGGTGTTATACCTAATTGTGCAACAACTGAAGCCAGATTATCAGAAAATGGCCCGTCGAAATGAGGATCCCTTATTGGCTAAATTTGTAACGTGCGCAGTTTTCCTTGCTGCTGTCTTGTTTGAGCATATACGTTTCTCTGTTTTTTTTTTGCTTCATATGTTGTACTGAAAGTATTTTCAAATGTCATTTAAATTACCCTTAACGCAACGCATTATTAAATTGGAATTTTAAAAGCTATATCTGTTGTAGTCATCGGTACGGGTGGGCGAGAAATTGAATAATCGATTAAACGCTTAATATTTTAGCAAGTAACTGAATAATCGATTAATCGAAATAATCGATTATCGATATTTTCTGAAATATTAATATAAAGTCGATTAATCGGTAATTTCTCAAAAGTGAATCGAATAATCCATTATTGTCGCCCACCCCTAATCCCATAATATTGTAGTAAGTGAAACTGAAGCTGAAAATTCGGTAGAAGACTGATGTTATTATAAAAAGAGGTAATAAATACTTTGGCTGAATCAGCAGATACAAATTTATAATTTAGTTTTAATTTGTAAATATGGCTTTGATATTACCTTGGGATAGTCAGAATATAAGCAAGTGTTTTTGAACAACAGCTGCACTGATGCTTCTATATTTTTTACTAGTTTCGTCCCTATTAGATTAATTTTTAAAAATAGCGATAACTCTGAAATACATGTATGACAAAATTGCAGGCTCTCATCAACGCGTTTCTGTCGTTCGCATTCATTTTGCTCGTGATACTCCTGAATTAAGCGTTGCAAAAACAAAATTTGGATCATCAAATTAAAAATTTAAAACCCTTTTTTTACAACGAAGGAGCCCTTAATTTTCAAAATCATTTTTAAAACGATTTAAGAACATACAAATAATTTTTATACATGATTTTTATCGTTAGTGATAATTGATACTCCCTGTATATAAATATAGAGGATGAGCAAAAAATTCAACAATTATTTGTCTAAAACACGATATATTAAACGTGTAATACTTAATAATTTTTATGTCTTATTTCTGGTAAACCTTATTATGGCCAGCTTTCCTAAAAATTCGACCAGTGTGCGCCGGGTCCAAAGGTCACATGCCAGTATCATGCTAGTTTTCGCGCGGGGAAGGAGACATGCCGTTGACGTGCCGCCGCGGAGAGTGAATCTTCTTATCGTAGTTAATATTCGCTGGTCACAGGCAGCTGAAGCGTGTGACGTGGCGAGTTAAATTACTTTTTTGTGTATTTACCGTGCTTTTAACTTGATGGCAGCCGAAACAATCACTGTCGCGAGACGCTCATTAGGAGAACGGCTACTATGGCAAGTTTTAAGTTCTTGGTGATGCGATTGACCAAACACATCTCCTCGAATTTCGGCTGTTCTATCGTGGGCGTATTCTGGTGAGAAATGTGACTGTATTATCGAAAAACTATTCGGTACCTCTTTCAATAATTTACCTTAGTGACAAATTAAAAATTATTAAATTATAAAAAATTTTAAAGTTAAATTCTATAGATAGATAGAATAATAATTATTGTTGATTTCAGCGTTTAGTAGAATACGAAATCGGAATTTTGTGTGTATTTTTGCTGAAATTATTTAGATTTTGTATGAGTTAGTTCAATAATTTGAATAAACATTAGTTATATTTTATTTAGTTTCATCACCAACAATGAGAAAATTTGATGTTCAAAAATGGCGCGACAATTTAGCCAATCAGCGTTAATGTTGCCCACGATCCTTAAGCCTCTTTCAGACGATACGGATTTTAGCCGGTCCGGTTTATTGTCGTCCAGTAGTGCATTAAACTAATTGTCACAAGGTTTTAATTAATGCACCACTCCCGTTAAAACCAATAGAACCGGACCGGCTAAAATCCGTATCGTCTGAAAGAGGCCTTAGCCGCTCGTTTTTTCGTCTGCGGCGCATTTTCACTTTTTGCTCATTGCATCTTGCATCAGTTGCATCCCTTAATGTTTTTCTGACGCTACGCCAATTATATTTATTAACAAAATTCTTCACTGATTGAGCACGTGTACAACGTATAAGTTTTTGGTTGACTAATTTTAAAAAATGATCTTGTGACATTAAATTCCTGACAACAATAATTGTTGCTCGAATATCTGATAACTGAAACAGCATTAATAACTATCTTCACATCCGTAACTATCGAAAACACCCTTTAGGTTTCTGCGTTGTGTCGCAAAAGCATATATAATCTGACTAATTTCGCAATATTTGAATATTCAAATTGATCATTAAAGTTTTTATTTTGATTTAATTTAAACCAAAATTCCTCGGCACTTAGTTTTAGTAACATATCCCTTTCACCATCATCAGAAAAATTAATTGCGATGTTTTTCCATTCCCGATCTATACTGTTTCCATCGATATTCCACACATACTCTGTGATTCCCCGAATCCTCGAACGCCGGCGCCGCGCCGCGGTCGTTGCAATTTGCAAACATTCTGCTATTTTATGTTATTGTACCCGTAGTTTAAATCAATAGAGGTCACTACTGATTTTTTTAATGGGCACTTCGGTTGACGTCTTTATTTTCTAATTCGGCTGATGTTTGTATGGTAGGGTTTCAGAATAAAGAGAAGATAAAAAAGTCCCTAGAATTTCCCTATTTCCCTAGTAAAAATTATTTTGGTCAATTGTCCCTAGAACTAGGGACATTTCTCTAGACCTGGCATCGTGGCATCACTGAGCTGAACGTGTAACCGACACAGAGAGATGGATATATTTTCGTCGTATGTATTTCGCATTAGTCTGCCTCGTTAGGAAACCGGTAGATATGCGCAAAATCGGATATAAACCATTGATTTTTATAGGAGTGGATAAGCAATAGCTGCCTGTTGCACTATTCAAAAGTGGAAACGGGTTTCTGTGCATGACAAAATCTACGCAAACTCGAAAAACGTAAACAAAGAAGATCCCGTTTCGTCATGCGCACTAAAACACTTGCCGTCTCCGCAGGCGTCGATCAGGACCAAACTTGGCTTTTGTCTTTGACGTGTTTGCTTTTTGACGGCGCGGCGGTGTTGATAATTCGAATACTTTACTTTTAATTGACTTTCTTTTGACCTAGTGTTTGTAGTTGCTTAATTAGTTTTAGTTTAGTGGTTCACGTTTGTGCTTTGTGCGTACCCTATTTTGATTTTCGTTTTAATTGAACAATACGCACATAAACAATGGACGATGCTACCAAAATAAAATCCCGAAAGTGTATGGTTGTGTTTTGTAGTAGTAGAGGCAAAACACCCGGGATTTCCTATTTCAAGTAAGTCTAATTATTAAAAGTATTACTTATTTATACCTTATTGTTTGTTTCACTATGCTAACTGGCCCATTTCACAATCGGCAAGACTACTCTACCGACTATTTGGTGAAATAATTACTTTCGTTCATAATCACAAGAGTAGTAGTTCAAATTTTGGAGTCCGGGCCTGCCTCATGACCTTCACCCTGCAACAGATGGCGCCCACTAATTCTCTAATGCGCAAGGCAAAATAGGAATCGTTTTGTTTACATTTCCGTAAATTTGCCATGTTTGGTCTATTTATTGCTTATCCACTGCTATACAAATCAATGATATAAACACGTTTATTGGCTACAGCGCAAGCATCGTTCTTTACGCGACGTCATATCTAACTACATCTATGGCTGACGTCGTCGCCGTCTCGGTAATTAAATAAAACCGACCATGTTGAATATCGAATTGTGATTGCTTTGTATTTTGTGACAAGTTTGTTATTTTGCCGTTATCACAAGAATATTGCGTGGCGATATATTATCAATTATAGAACATATTACGATTCTGCCCTCAAAAATGCGTGGTAAGAAGCATTGCTATATTTATATGTAATATTTGCTGTATTCGTGTACAATAATTTTATTATCGGAAATTTCCAAGTATTTAAACTACTTTTATTATGTATTTTAAGTTCGTAATTTCAGTTTTCTTATAAAAGGAATATTATTGCTAATAAGAGTAATGGAAAATGTAGCTAACCAAAATGAAATACAATTTAAGCGTAAATTTTCGTTTTGGCTAATTAAAAGTAGAATTCAAACATAGAAATTGCCTCCTAATTAGGGATGCAACGATACTAAGAAGTATCGATACCTTGTACTTGTGAGTATTTTGTAAAAATGGTATCGATTCTACTCGATACTTAAATAAGTATCGATACTTAAGTATAGGCGTATTCTTTTATTCACCGATGGATTCAATCATTGGTGAACCGATGTTTTTACGGTTGACATTTCTAGGGTCCTGTCGTCACCAACCGGTGGACACCGGTTCTAAGAAAATAAGAACGCATTGATGGAAGATTAACGTTTGACTTTGACGATATGCTATAGGTTTGATCTAGCAGCGATTTCAAACGGTTCCAAACCATCCGGAGTTTGCGCAAAGCGATTTAAGCGACGGCTTATATCGTTATGCGTAAACTCCGGATGGTTTGAAACCGTTTGAAATCGCTGCTAGAACAAACCTATTATAAACAACAATAATTTGTATTTTTTGCAGAAGTTTTTGATAATATAAAATGATCTCTGTTGCGGCCGCCTTAGCGGCGAGAGTACTGGATTCCAGCGACTCCGATTCTGATGATGATGACGAAACCATTATATTAGTAACTCCGCGATCCAAATCCAACTGATTTACAATTTTCTTCAAGATTTTCAAATATTACATAATTTTTATAGAGCTTAAAATACTTTTCAGAAATTTCTTCAAGGAAAGAAGGTTCTATAATAAATAAACATATCTCCCATAAAGTATCCTTTTAAGGTTTTACGTTTCAACTACCACACAACATTTAAGATTATTTTACTCATATCATTTTAGTAGGTTTAGTGGAAAATTTACTCACCCTTTAAAGGGCGAGTCAATTCTTATTCTATTAAAAAAACCTTTAAACTAATACTCGAGTTGTTGCTTTAACACAACTTCAACGGGACGGTCCATTATATCATTGTTTATATTTAAATTTATCTAAACAATTTAACAATGATTCTATGTATCAAAATTTGAAATTCTAAATTAAAAACAAACAAAAGAAATGTTAAATGTATAGATTGCCGATGTTGAAATCTGGTGAAACGTAGAACGCAAATATACAGCATGTTTTAAAATGTGTTTTGTTTCGCAAATAGAAAACAAATTTGGATACCTAAAAAGTAGCCTAAAAAGTATCGATACCTACTCAGAATCGAAGAAAAAGTATCGAGTACAAAATGTACTCGATACTCTTTAAAAGTATCGATACTTTCAAAGTATCGATACTTTTCTTGCATCTCTACTCCTAATATCTTATTGGCAGGAATTCAAGACAGTTCGAACCGGTTTCCCGAGTAGACCGACTTACGCCTAGTTCATGATACAAAGAATAACGTATCATGTGCCGCATTATAAGATCCTTTAGTATAGTGCACTATATAAAAATCGGCCTTTCCCATTGGTCGATCTACATGGCCCTCCGCTCGCTTCGCTCGCTACGGAGGCTCAAGAAAAGAAAACTAACCAGGTGCTAACCCAAGACATACCCAAAATCAAGAAAAAAAGCTGTTTAGGAACATAATCTTTAAAAAAATATAAAAAAAAGCAACGGGGTTCGAACCCGCGTTTTCGATGTGAGACCCAACCATCTAAACCTCTACACCACGAGACCTCTTGATAGAAATCGATTGCATCACGCAGACATATCGTAATACGAGATGGATCGACCAATAGGAGACGTCGATTTTTACATAGTGCACTATTTGTGTAAAGGATCTTTAAAAGCTCATGTGCCTAGTTCATATACATCCGTCCTTTCACGGTACAAGCAGAAACGGTATAGTATTCCGGCAGCCAAAACTCGTCGAGTTCGCGCAGTTACGTAGGTTGCGTAAGAAAATCAAGACGACTGCATTCGATTTATATGGATTTGTACGTTTGTACAAGTTGACATCGTTGTTTTTAACTGTGAATGTTTTATTTGTTTTTCAAAATGCCTGGATGTGCTGTGACAAAGTGTAATAACTACACTAAATCTAATCAAGGCACTAATATTAGATATTTTCGTTTCCCAAAAAATAAAGAGCTGTGTAAATGGTGGATCATTGCGTGTAGACGGAAAGATGAGATAAACGTAAAGAATGGTATATATTTAACTAACTAGGTGGTCTATTATGTGATACGTTGTAATTAATTTGTAAAAGAAAATAATATATATCTAACTTTTAGCTTACATACTTAATATGTTCTGTTCATTTTGAGAACGTTTATTTTGCTGAGCCGACACTTATAGAGAAGTTATTAAATTATACATAAAAAACTAAGAGCGGTCAAAAACTTACTAGCTTCTACGTTGTGAAAATAATAACTAATAACATAAAAAATACTGTATATTTAGTTCAATTGTATACTTTAGAATATCAGCACGCAGAGTTTTGTCAAAGCAACTGAATTTACTAGTAGTATAATTGGATAAGCAATTGGACAAGCATCTTATCACATAGATAAAAACATTTTTACCACTTGTCAAATAAAAAGTTATTTCTAAATTTCATAGATTTTAAATCTATGCAATTCTTGTCGTGAAACCAATGAGACTCCACGCAAACTACGTCACAGTCCGGCAGCGGTGCGCAATACTATACCGTTTCTCCTTGTGTAGTGCGTCCTTTAGCTATGACCTCACGTAATTGGCATAATGCCCGATATATTTTTGTTACATATAATATGAATTTCACAGAATGCGCTGACAAACCGTCCCCCAGGTGCAGACGCCAACGTCAATTTAAATGAAGAGAAGAGGAGTTAATGAGCAAGAGGTTTGTTCACAAAATATCCCCCCGTGGGTTTGTTGTTTGTTTTGAGTTGCCAGAAATAAGATATTTTTGATTAATGAACTGAAAATAATCTGACGAATATGTGATTTTTTTTGTGAACTAAACTTGGAATTAATCTCGATTTTTCAATGGAAATAACCAACAGTTCCAACATTACTATGTGTAGCACTTTGGCAAATAATAAGAGTAAGCAAATACCAGAAAGGTTGCCAACAGTTAAGGAAGAGAATTATTCGGAGTTTGATCAACTTAAAGCACCTTGGGTTAAAGAAGAAAATGATCAGTATCTAATTGAGTAAGTACGCCAATTATTTTTCAAAAAAGCGTAGCTATTTGGTCATTTCATGCTTGGTAGGTGGGGTGATTACTTATTATTTACGGGTTTCTCTCATTTCTTGTCTTAAATGTAAAATAATAAAAGACGTTGCCGTTGCTCTGGAACAGCTGAATACATTTTGTTATAATTATTTTATTTTGAATTAATCTGAGAAATGCGAAGTATGACATTTATGTACTTAATATATTGTAACCAAATAATGCATATTATATTGTCTAGTCTAGTGATATATAAGGGCAACAAATATTGCAATAGAAAGTTGGCATCTATAAAGTAGTTTAATAAGCCAAAGAAAAGCTTTCAAGATTGAGGTTTGACACAATTTTCAGCATCACTTCATAATAGTATATTGTGTAACTAGGAGGAAAAGCAAAACATTCCTGGACGACTGTGGTAGTTGCTGGACGAGGCGCAGCCGAGGCCAGCAACACAGGAGTTCAGGAATGTGCTTTTCCTATGAGTTGCACATACTATTTTTTATTCGATCGAAATTAATTAGAATTCGTACTTATATAAATAGAGCCAAATATTACTGTAAATAAAAACGGTGTTTTAAATTTAAACTCAACATAATATCAAGTTTTGAATCGAGCGAGCTGTTACTTTTGATAGACGTCAGATCTGACAAACAAGGTATTTGAATATGACAGAAATGTTACATTCCCGGCCTAGGACGGGAATGTTATATTCCCGAACTGTTATTTTCTATTCTTGTACAGTTATTGCATCTTGCCAAGCAACGAATACAATATACCGGAATCATGACTTTTGCGGTGAGAAAACACATCGGAAAGGTGTCGTTTTTCGTCCGATCGGATAGAAAAGCATTAGAAATATAGGCAATACACATCATGATACAGCTATATATAGTATGTCAGTTTCTGGAAAATGACAGTTTGTATACTACGTCACAATTTCATGTGGAATTTATATGTAAAATACAGGGAAAGTCTGCAACACACTTAATGTCACATTTTTAATTTTTCGAATGGCTAACATACCGTGTTTAAGTGTATCATGATACACATCTGAAAATCAATTTGAGGGTAGGAGATGTTTGTGTACAGCTAGAGATATCCGTTTGGTTCTAGTTATATGTAATGGAAAGCATCAGATAGCCTCATTAAATAAAATTAAATTTTACTTAATGAAACTTAAACAAATAAGGTCAATTGTTTTGAGTTAGTTTCCGTTTGTTTTGCTCCGAGAGTGAGCGGTGGGCATGAAATGTAACATGCTTGATGGCCCTTGTTGACAATACATTTTATAGCGTCTTGTGGTATTCCCTTTTTCCAAAGGTATTATTTTACTTGAGCAAGATGTCCTATTAGACTTGCAATTTTATTGTAACCAGTAGCCATTCTGCAGAGACACATCGACCATTCAGACTGCAGAGGCACACAGTGAGAATTTTGTTTGGGCTAGGCTACAGGGACGATTGCAGACAAGTGTTTAGGGGCCTTAGAATCCTTACCTTGTCGTCTCAATTTATCTTGGATGCTGTTTGTTACATAAAGACTAATCTGAACAGCTTCCCTTCCCACGAGCTTGTACATGACTAATGACTACAATACCAGACACAAGGATGACATTGTACAAGACTCAATCATGTTATAAAGCTGCAAAAGGCCGGAGTCGGTTATGGGTCTGTGTTAATACAAAATAAATTATGCTGGGTTCAATTTTAAATATAAACTTGTGAAATTTTGTTTAATAGTATATTTCTGAACAATGATAATAAATTACCTACCAAGTATAATCTACTGCTTAAAAAAAGTTAAATTTCCTTAAATTCTCTTAAATTACGGTAAGTTTTCGTAATTTAACGAATATTACCGACCAAAAATAAATTACGGTAATTTTTACATCACTAGACATTGTTCTAGCATATTGGAGGCTAAAGAGATGCCAGACTGGCACAGGTTACTGGGCAAGTAAGTTCTATAATTTGCTTCCTGAAAGAATCAAGGGACATGATTTTAAAAGTTTTAAATGTAGAGTTAAGGAGATTTTAATCGGGAATGCATTCTATAGTGTTAATGAATATAGTCCTATAGTTTTAGAAATCATGGCATTTGAGTTGGTTGCGGTAGTATTATAGAATTTTGTCATGTGTATTGTATTGTATTTTAAAGTAATATTATATTAATAATTAATCTGATTGTATTATTTGGATTTTTATATCTTGACGTGTGTAAGCATTTTTATTGTAGTAACATGAATAAATAATTTGAATTTTGTTCTTGCTTTGGGAGTAGGCTTGAAAATATCAGGTCTTGGTGTGCGGCAATCTGCCAGTTGTACAAGAAAAACTGTTATTAATTTCCGAAATTTTATCTGCCAAATTTGAGATCCATATGTCTTCCTTTGTAAAGATTCGATAAGTAATCACTTTTTGTTGCTCTCAATAAAAAGAAACTTGCACACCGTCCGGGAAAATGTAATTTTTTTCGCCTTTTTCACGGGCAAGTAGTAGTGTAAATTGGCCTAGATCATTAACCTCAAACTCAAACTTTGGAGCCTTTTTGCGGCTAAAATCAAATGTGGGGAGTTGCTTAAAAAAAAGTAATGTTGGTTGTATCACTGAAACACCCAGAAAGATCATAATTTAGTATTTATTGATAAACATAGATTCAGTTAATTTTCTAGTATATGATTATCATATTGGCAACATTTTTAAGTAGATTATTTAATATTTCCAGAAGATCTTTCAATGAAGCTGACAGTGGTTTAAAGGAACAATTTACCACTTCTCATAAAGCAACGAGTAGTATTAAAATCGAAGAACTGGATGTGTAAGTATAACTATGATTTTAATCATTGTTATGATCTTGTGAAAAACTTCCTCAAAGTTATAAATTGTTTGTATGGTATATAGTGTGTTATATGCTCTTTTCTGCTTTTTTTCTGGATTTGAAAGGACTGTGTTATTTCAAAATTTAGTCTGATTTTAAATGGTCACAACGACAATGACAGAACAAATGAAAATACTTGTGACTTTTAGTAACACTATAATATCATATCAATCGCGTATATAGGTAGATCGTGTTTGTGTCGTTCCACGTTTTTTGACTGTTTTTTGTGGTAATACATTAGTGTTTAATATTGAAAATTACAACATGGACCTGAATAGTGATGGTGGTAAAAATGGTGATATTGGAAAAGGGACTAGAACAAATACTTCTGCAGGGGGTGCTTCTGTTGGGTCTATGAATTACAGCCAGGCTGAAATAAATAGAATAATTGGAGTAGATAAAGGAATTTTACACTCAGGTACAATTGGTAAAAAAAGTAACAATGCATTGAATACAGAGAACAAGATAAGGCATGGATCGTCTCAACAGCAAAAAAGGGATCATAATATCAACACAGCAATAAATTCATTTGAAGGGAGTTTTAGCACGGATGTCGCTAATTTGAATTCGGATAAAATTTTTAAGCCCCGAAATTCCGTGACAAGAACCCCACCAAATTTAGAAAGCATTAACCAACAGGGAACAAGCGAAATTGATAATGAAGTATTTGATAATGAAATAATGTATCTTGCTCACATGAATCCTCAAAAAAGACCACGATCCAGTTCAAGCCCTACTTCCATGGATAGAAACAAACTAAAAAAACATAATCCCCGAAACATTGATCAAACAACAAGTTCTACTAGTATCAAATCAACAGAAACAATGCTGAATGAAATTCTTGATTCGCTACAAAGCATAGAAAAATATAGTGAGCCTAATGAACTAAGTAACACGCAAATTGTTCATTCCGCCCTGTTTGTGATTCACAACCATGTTACTATGTTAGCATTTAAAATTGGAGAAACTGAAAAAATCAATTTAGAACTAAACTATCGCATGCAACAATTAACTAATGGCAAAGCAGCAGCATCTCCCATCAGACAAGTTCAAACTTTGGCAAATGCACCTCAGTTCCTGCAAAACACCAAACCTTCTTTTTGCGATATCTTGAAGTATGCTCCAGCTTGTAATAATCCTGAAGCTCCTACAGATACAACAAACTGGAAAACCCCCCCTCTAAAAAAATCAAAGCATGAAAGTATAGTTAAAATCAAAGGACAAAAAGACTCTAGGGTAGTAATACAGGAAATCAAAACAAATATAAAGTCCACAAACATGACTGGAAGTATTAAAAAAGTAAAGCAGTTACAAAACGGAAGTGTAATTGTTGAATGTCATAATGAAGAGCAACAAAAAAAACTAAGTGAAAGTTTGACCAATTCAAACACAAATGTCGAGGTAAAAAATATTAGAAATACGGACCCGATGGTAATGATAACTGGCATATTAAGAATAGAATAGAATAGAATAGAATAGAATTTATTCATGTTATGGAAGTTACAATGAAGTTAAAAAAAAAACTTACAAAACTTCTTACACACGTCAGAACAATATAATATTAAATTAAAATAGATACCTATATATGTAAGGAAGTTAAGAATACTGAAGTTTATGAAGGTGACCTACTTTGTGAGGAGGCCAATAGGAAAACTGACGTGCAATTTACTATAGCATATCAGAATGCGCGTGGCCTAAACAGCAAGACCAGGGAGTTTTATCATGCAGTGCAACTGACTGAGAATGAATATGACGCCATCGCCATAACAGAAACCTGGCTTTCCAACACCGTATATGATAGTGAATTTTTTCCTGATAATTTTCTTGTCTTTAAGAATAGAAACAGAAAAGATACTGAACGTGGTGGAGGTGTGCTAGTTGCGGTTAAGAAAACCTATAGGTGTATATTGTTAAAACTAGATTTTTAAGAATTTTTATGTATGTATTGGTAATTTATATATCAACTAGATGCTCTATGAGCACACGAGATGATTTTTTTTCGTACCTGGAAAGTCTTGAATACTTGTATGATGATAATTTTGTTATTGTTGATGATTTTAATATTGCTCGGTTGGGAGATTTTTATTCAGTAAATAGTAAAGACTCAAATGTGGAAATGCTACTTAACTTTATAGATTTCTTGAATTGTCAACAAGTAAACAGGATTGTTAATAAGAATAACCACATATTAGATGTTGTATTGACAGGACTTCAGTGTCTTGTAACAGGGAGCACTTTTGGTTTTGTTAATGTAGACCATCATCATCCACCTTTGGGTATAGAAATCAAATTAAAAAATGCAAAACAAAGATCTCTATCCAACAATGGTGATACCACTAGCAATTTTAATTTTCGAAAAGCTGATTATTGTGCAATGTACCAGTTACTTCAAAATACTAACTGGGACGTGAAATCATTTAGGGATATAAATTTGGCTGTTGAACATTTTTATGATAAAATCAATGACATTTTTAGAATATGTGTACCAAAAAGTAAATCACCTGTGCGCAGGTATCCTGTATACTTTAGTAAGAGTATTATTAGAGACATCAAAGAGAAAGATAAACTCAGAAATAAATTTAAAAAAACTGGTAATCTATGTTATCAAAATCAATAAACTGAGTTACGCTCAAAAATAAAAAGAGACATTAAAAGTGTCCATGAACAATACCTTAACAAAATTCAGCTTGATATTAATCAGGATCCAAGATCTTTTTGGCAGTATATAAATAATAACAAAAAATCAACAAGTACTCCTAGTAATGTGCATTTGGATGATGTTGAATACACTGAGGGCCGGAGTATCTCAAATGCCTTTGCCTCATACTTTAGCTCGGTGTACAATGATAACAATATTCACAATCCAGAAAATGTGGACATGTTTGATGTCTCTGATGTACTCTGCATTACAGAGGTCACATATGAGGATGTCTGTGATGCTGTGAAAAAACTTAAAATTAACAGAGCAGTTGGGCCGGACAACATCCCGTCCTATATTTTTAAGGGCATGATAGGATTTCTGGCTGAACCACTTAGAGACATATTTAACCTTTCACTTAAAAGCAATATATTTCCGCAAAAATGGAAAGAAACTCGAATATGTCCAGTCTTTAAGAGTGGTGATAAATCAAATATACAAAATTATAGACCTATTTCCCTGTTGTCCTGTCCAGCAAAAATATTTGAAAGTGTTATATATAAATATGTTTACAGCTATGTATCGCATAAGATTAGTGTATATCAACATGGCTTCCTAAGTAATAAGTCCACAAGCACTAATTTGTGTAATATCACGCAGTATATAGCTGAAAGTCTAGACAATAAATTTCAAGTAGATGTGATTTACACAGATTTTGCCAAAGCTTTCGATAAGGTGTCTCATACAATTCTCTTGACAAAATTGAGTAAGGAATTCGGATTTCATGATAACTTGGTAGCATTCTTTAAGTCTTACTTGGAGGAGAGATATCAAAGGGTTGTTATAAGAGGATATTATTCTGACTACTATTTGGCTACATCTGGTATCCCACAGGGTTCAAATCTTGGACCATTATTGTTCTTAATGTTTATTAATAATATAGTAACGGAAATAACAAATTCAAATATATTGATGTTTGCAGATGATCTGAAGCTATACTCAAGGGTTTGTGATGGGGTAGATGGCCGAAAGCTGCAACTGAATCTTAATAAGTTACATCAATGGACACTTAAACATAACTTGTTTTTTAATATAAACAAATGTTTTGTTCTGCACTTTTCAAAAAAGAAGAATATTATGAGGTTCCCATATACGATTGGTGGTAAACTCTTGAGTGAAGTCACAGAAATGCGAGATCTTGGTGTTACTTTTGATATGCAGTTGACGTTTAGAACCCACATATCCAATATCGTAAATAAAGCAACACAAATGTATGGCTTTATTGTCCGGAGCTGTAAGCTATTTCGTGATATAAAATGTATTAAAATATTGTATATATCTTATGTAAGGAGCATTCTTGAGTATTGTTCGGTTATATGGGACCCATACTACAAAAATCACAAATATGAAATAGAGAAAATACAGAATAAATTTCTAAGGTATGTTCACTACAAAGAAACAGGGCTGTATGAGTTCCATATAGCTAAGCAGGATGTCATGATCTCCCTAAACATCAAATCTTTGGATATGCGCAGAAAATTTGCTTCTTTGGTGTTTATTTATAAACTACTGCATAACCTAATTTATGATCCCAGTTTGTTAAGTTGTCTGAATTTTTATGTACCGTCCTATAAGACACGAAGTCCATTAACATTATATGTTGACAATGCAAGAACAAATTATTACTACAATTCTCCTCTTATTGTAATGTGCAGGCTGTGTAATGAAATTAGAGATGACTGTGATATTTTTGCATTGGGTTTGGATGGATTTAAGAAAACAATTAATCGCCTATTGGAGGATCTATGTAATTAGTATGGTTTGACATGTCCTGTCCTACTCCGTAAATGGATGTAAATCTGTGGAGTTTGTATTTAAATAAATAAATAAATAAATAAATAAACATATGACTTACGTTGATATCCTGAGAGTGAAATTAAGTTATATTATAGAAAATCCAATGAGACAAAATGTAATGATGACTATTGGATTCAATCGGAGTTTATAAGTCATGAAGATGTTGATATTAAAAGTGATGAGGATGAAGAGGTCATGTCAAAATTCAAGTAAGTAACATTCATTCACAAATTTTAAGCATTGTGGACACGGGATTTGTTGCTTTCCGGTTAGACCAGAGAAAATAAATTTTACCACTTGAGAGGCTGTAACATTTAGAATCTAATTACATTCTTTTCTTATAATAATATAAGTTAAGAAAAAATAGTGAGGGACTTTGTCTAAATATTTGCTCATCCAGAAATAATGTCATGTCATAAGGACAAGTGGGTCGTTTTGGATCACCAAAGATCAAAATGGATTAGGCACCAAAAAAATGTTGGATCAACAATTTTTCTGCTTACATATGGCGGAGCTTTCTATGCATTATTATGCATATTTAACTATTTTGAAGGGTTAAATAAACATTACACCTTGTTAATTCTAGCGAATGAATTTACATCATTTTGGAGTCATTTATTTTCTATGTGTCCATAAACATATTTTCTGAAATGTCAGAGCTACTTTTCATTGGGCTGGAAGTTTGTTTATTGGTCTGAACTCATTACGTATTTTTGGCTCTGTCACTTTTGGCGTGGGAGTTCTAGTGCTCGTTTTTAGGGCATTAGGAAAATCTCCAGCCTGCAATGAGGTATTTACAAAATTTAACGTTATATATCCTAACGTACCAAATGTCTCTCTCATAAAACTAGAATTAAGTACATCATGTGGATCAAATTTGTTGCTTATTGAAAATACTATTTGCCTTAAGTCGTCTATGTTAATTTGCCGGAAATCAAAAAAAGCAGACTCAATTGTCCTATATGATTCACATAACCATTCCTGAGTGCACACAATAGACCTTCCAATCTCAATAACACTATTAACAAAATGATAATTATTAAAGCTATTCGCACAGATACTTTCGTTTGCCATTTGCTAAAGTTACACTCAGGTAAAATGAGATTTGTTTTTTTCCTTTAATAAGACTTTTTAACGTCCTCCATATAGACCTACTGTCATCCCTATTTAAATCAATTAGATTTTCATAACATTTCCTCTTTTAAACTTTATTGTGTCAACTACATCATTTATTTTTCTTTTATATTCTTGCCACAACTTCTCTCGAGTATATGGATAGATGGATAGATAGAAAACATACTTTATTGTTCAAGAATTACATTTCATATGGAATCCTTATTAACAAAGCATATAGTTATTTCTTATAACTAACATATTGAGCAAAATCAACAAATTGACGTTCTTAGCCCGCAAAAATTCAACACAAGTGTTTGAGCTAAAGGCCCAAAAAGAAACGAAGAAAAAGTGGTCTATACAAGTCAATAAAAAATTAATAATAAGTAAAATAGGTCAATTAAACAATACATGAACAAAAGGGTAAAATGATAAAATTACAATATGACATGACACTATACAACATCTATGTTAAAAATTGTATAAACAAAATTCGTTAATCGAATAAAAAGCCCTTTCAAGAAAGAGGTTCTTACAACTAAGACGAAATGACCTTAAAACAGCAATACTACGAACTTTCATGGGTAAATGACTGTACATCTTCACACCTGTGTACATTGTTGAATTTTTGATGTATGTTGAATGGGGATAGGTCAAGGAAGATCATGTTCCTGTCTAGTTTGGTAGATTCTGGTGTTAGGGAAGCGTGAGAGATGCTTGTGAATAAGACACACTGTTTCCAATATAAAAAGGCTTGGCAAGGTAAGAATTCCACTCTCAAGGAAAAGTGGTCTGCAATGAGTTCGAGGATGTTCCTGGCACATATGCCGAAGAGCCATTTTTTTCAGCACAAAAGCAAACTGGAAAAGACTTTGGGAGCAGAAACCCCAGATTGGGATGCAATACCTCAAGTGCAAGCTCAAGTGCGACTAAAGCAATGCAAAGTAGGTGGTTCTTGCAACGGTCATATCAAGTTCTTTGGCAATGACCTTAATACTGTAGCAACCTGAGGCCAGTTTTT
>JAEQML010056679.1:0-33548 GCA_016904865.1 Pissodes strobi
AATTATTTAGTTTTACGGATATACAATATTACATGTATGTTTTGTAAAATTATTGAATAAATAAAGAAAATATACTACCGAAGACTTGGAAGGAACATGAACTAAGCTCACTGATTATTAAGTGATAAGATAACATTATAAAATTTATCTTTGATAAGTACTATGACATTTTCTATATTAATTTATGGCAAAAGCAAAACTAAAAAAATCTCTCCGGCCGGGAATCGAACCCGGGTCTCCCGCGTGACAGGCGGGGATACTTACCACTATACTACCGAAGACTTACACGATTTATAAACCAAGTTCCTCATAAGATAACATTATAATTTAATAAATGATAATAATTATTTGCAGCCAGTCTCTATTGAATGATCAAATAGTATTAATTTATATTTTGACTTTTAAAAAATAGTAATGTTTTTCTCTTAGTATCGATAATTTCAACTTGATTCACGATAATTTTCCTAAGTTCGTTTTCTGTCATGAAGCTATCCAAAATTTCTCCAATTTCTAGATGAACTGATGAAATACACATGTCGATCTACTGCGCTGCTGTTACCGTCATCGAACTCAATGGCCGAAAAACATATCCACATATCAAAGTCTGCACGGCAGAATACGAAGCGTGTGATCTTGGCCTGGAAAAGACGCCTAGAACAGGATATAGATAAATTACGCGGAAAAGCTGATGTCATAGGCGCATACCTGCAGAACATCCGGTTGAGGAAAATAATCATTAAAACCACTGCAATAGCTTGAAAGAACCACAGCACTATCAACAACTTGTGAAACTAAAAGACCTTTTCAGACAACAAGCTAAGGCTAAGGGAGCTCGACTTCGCAGGTACAATGAGCTTTCCAAGAAAAAGCAAAAAATGCAAACTTCACAACGAACAGAAAGAAAATTTTCAGGAGTTGGAAACACGCCTAGAAACCCAGGCAATGCTCAAGCCCCAGCCAACACAGATGAATTCCACAACTATTGGAGCTCCATCTCGTCAGAAGCAGTACACTACAGCAGAGAGTCAGAATGGATAGCAGAGGTTGAACAAAGTGCATCGGAAGTTGAGGAAATGTTTGTGGATCTTTTAACAGCAGGTTATCAGGAAAACCAGCAATTGGAAAGCTCCGGGACCAGATGGACTGCACAACTTTTGGATCAAAAATCTCCCGACATGTTTCCAAACCTTGCTCGATGTTTTACGGAAGCATTGGACGATCTCTCAAAATTCCCCAAGTTTCTTACAAAGGGAAACACTTACATGCTGTTCAAGAAGAGCGACCCCGCTATACCAAGCAACCATAGACCAATCACGTGCCTGTCGGTAGTATACAATCTATCCACGTCATCCACTTCTCAACAACCGAATATACGAACACTGCGCTACAAACAACATATTGAAGGGTTGTATACGAGGATGAGCCGGGTGCAAACATCAAGTTTCCATATATGCAGTGGTCATAAAACAGGTTCAGACTAGGAAGAGTGATCTCAATGTGTCCTATATTGACTACTGCAAGGCCTTCGATTCGGTCCCCCATAATTGGCTGTTGAAGGTGCTGGAGACTTCCAAGATTTGCCCGAAAGTAAGAGCGATGCCTCCAACATCTCATGGGCACCTCGTGGACCAATATCCTTGTCAACAACAACAACGCTGGTAAAGTCAAGATATCCAGAGGTATTTTTCAAGGAGACTCTTTATCACCTATGTGGTTCTGCTTAAGTCTGAACCCTCTTTCTACGCTACTGAACAACACGAATATTGGGTACAGACTTATCAGGAACGGGCGGAGGTTATCCTATCTATTGTACAGAGACCTAAAGCTGTTTGCAGAGAACCAGACTGGATTGCACTCTCTGATTAACTCAAAGATACATACAAGTATTTAGGAATGCCTCAGAACCAACATATCCACCACACGCACCTGAAGGATATGTTCTCCGAGAAGTACACGAAGAGAGTACTCAATAAGGTTCTGAACATCAAACTTTCATCTAAAAACCTTTGGTATCCTTAAGTGGTCTGATGTGGACCTGAATGGACTCGACAGGCTATCCCGGCGACTGATGACCAAATTCCGATGTCTGCCCACCAATGCATCAGTTAAGAGGTTATATCTTCCCCGAGCAAGCGGCGGTCGAGGTATGATGAACATCTACAAGTTGTGCAGAACTCAGTAGAAGAACATACGGCAACAATTGCTTAGATCCGAAGATGGTCTGATGCGAATAGCAGCCCAGGAGAATCGAGGATATACGCCACTGAATTCACAACATTTCAATCTCGAGTTCGACTTAACCTCAAGGCAGGAAGATCGAGCCACCTGGATGGAACAAGCCTCACATGGTAAGTTTCCAGGAAGTCTAGAAGCGGACAACGTCGATAAGCCTACCTCACTAGCATGGCTCGGCGGCGGTTACCCCTACCCAGAAACCGAAAGATTTTTCATGCCCATCCAGGACAGAGTTATCAGCACTCGCATCTATGAAAAACATTGTTTAAGACAAGAAGACGTAGAGGACAAGGGTGGGGACGGTGGGTGAAACTATAAAGCATATCATCGCAGGCTGTAGATCACTCGCAGATAGCGCATACCTAGGACTTCACAATCAAGTGGCCAAAATCATCCACCAACAGCTGGCTCTTAAGAACTAACTCCTTCAAATATGCCCACCGTATTACAAATACCAACCCCAAGCAGACTTGGAAACAGATAAAGCGGTCTGTATTGGGACAAGCCTATAATCACGGATAGAACGGTGGACTACAACATACCTGATATCGTTATCATAGATAAGGAAAAAAAAAACTGGAACCATCATTGACATAGCTATGTCGCTATCTCATAACGTCAGAAGAAGTGAGACAGAAAAAGTCACAAAATACGAAAACTTTGCAGAAGAGCTGAAGTACGCCTGGCAGCTGACTAAAGTCTTCACAATCCCACTGGTAATCTCGGCTCGAAGAATCTCCCTAGAAATCTTCAGGATCTCGGATTATCCCAGAACATCCTGGGATACGCGCAGAAGGCAGTTATAGGTACTTCAGACCGCAAATTCCTGAACGGTGACTGAGTGGAAGGATCCGAATTGTTTTTCCACCAGGTTATCCCAGTCTAGTAATTAGGCTAAATCGTTACCAGCGCAAGCTGAGTTAGCGTGGATAATGATAGTGATAAAAATAATAATAATAACAATAAATTTAAATGATACTTACCATTTCCTGTATGTAGCTGCTGCCACTGTCTGCGAGCTCAGTGGAATTAATCTAAAACCAAAAGAAAAAATTGTTAGAAGAGAGCATATGGACCCTCCGTGGAAAGTTAGAATAGAAAAAGTATCACAGAAACCAGAAAGAAAATAGGTATACTTACCAATTTCCTAAATACCGAACTTAAATCTTCTCAAAAAGTTATTATAGCTGACTATAGTTACTATAGCTGAAACTATTCTAAAAGATGCAAAGATCTCTAGGGCAGACCCAGACAGACTGACAAAAGCATATACTTACAATGATAAACTAAAGCAAAAAGTAGCTGTCTTGAGCTCAAAACTAAGAAAATATAATGAAGCCTATAAAAAGAAGACCCAAAACAAGCTGTACCAACAAGATCAAAAGCTTTTCTACAGGACCTTGGAGCAGAAAACACAGACAAAAGGCCAACCACCGCTAATGTCAGGTATGTTTGACTTCTGGTATGATATATGGGGAAATCCGCAACCATATCGTGAAGGTGGGTGGCTGAATGAAGAGGGAAAAGGACGACACGCGTAAACCCATTGAATGATTTCACCATTGGAGATGCGGATGCTGGGAGGGCGATCTCTACTGCCTCCAATTGGAAATCCCCTGGTCCAGACTCAATACACAATTTTTGGATCAAGAAATTCAGTAGCATCCACTGTATTTTTGCAACTCAATTCCAAAAACTGCTAGAAAACCCAGCTGATATTCCCCTGGAACTCTGTAGTGGTCTAACCTACATGATCCCTAAATCCGATAATCCGAAAATTGACAGTTTTCGTAATAATCGACGAAATATTTGTAGGTATATTCAATAAATCACCCTGAATCCTAGAAAATAACAGGAATTTGACAACACTTTGAACGGATCTTGAATAGGCATCAAAAAACGCAACGTTTCTCTAATTTAACCAACCTCGTAGCACTTACCGTTTTATTAGAGATAGCGATTTAAGACACCCTCCATAATTTCGTAGAGAATTTCATCAAAATCGAAATTATGAACAACTTTGTTAAAGCAATAGAATGGAGTATCCATAATGTCATTTTTCCACTACCATGGGTAAAATACTTACTTAACGCACTCTCTAAGATTCGTAAAAAGTATTTTTTTTACGAACTAGTGCGTAAAGTAATAAATAGGTAATATTTTATTTTTTTCATATTTTTCGGTAGTAGAAAAAATGTTGTATGCTACTCATGTGTAAAGTACCCTTTTTTATTCATGGGACAATATTCTCATTCATAAAACAAGAGTCACTTTACACACCTGTTGCATAAATAACTATTATGTACGTGGCCACGGTTCAGAAGGTAACTCTTTGAGTAATTTTAAGACAAAAAGTTTATATAAACATAGGTCCTGAAATGCTTTGCATTGGGTGTCAAACATTAAAAAAAAATTCTATATAATTTTTCAAACTTAGCAATTAAAAATTCAACTTTGCTATCCCTTGTATTATTTTCGTATCTTGCTTAGTTTTTGAGATAAAAAAATCACTTTTTTGTGATATAGTCGAGGGACATGTAATAGTCATTTTTTTCCTAAAAAGTAAGCAATTCAAGGGACAATTTTTTTTTTGCAAAAATGCGTATTTTTTTTTTAATGCCTACGGACCAAAATTTTAATATTTACTGGCTACTATATTTAGGTACTACCAAAGTTTACAGAATTCTGTAGGTTTTCATGCAGAGACAAAATAAAATTGAAATCGAAATTGGAACTGACAATGTATAATTGACAGATGTTTATTTTCGCGAAATATTTCGAGTAAACATAAAACGATACTTTCGCGCCAAACATTCGTCCATGTTGAGTCAAGTCAATCTAATTTAAATTTTTAGATGCATCAACCTTGAGACTGATAAAAATTTGAATACTTGTTTACATGGGGGCTTCAATACCCAAAACCGTATTCAAAACGATTTCAAGACTCCATGAAACCGTTGGTAATTATCTGAATCTAATCATAGGCCATGGTCACGTTATGCTGTTATCGTCTGCACTGCATCAGACGAGCCCTCCTTCTCCTCTCGCCTCTGCGGTTTAATAAATTAATACATTCATTCTGACTGAGACTTCTTTCTTGTAATATTGTGGTTTCGCATTTAGATTTATACAATACAGGTCACGTAATTCTGATTTCACCCATCCGCTATGGTGAATATAATAAAAAATTCCGATCAGAATCGCACCTATTGAATTACGTATTTGCGTTAATGGTCCTTGAAAAGATGAATTTTGAGATGGCTATTTCGCGGAATCGCCAATGGACTTTGTTCCGGTGATTTTAGGTCGACGCCACGCCAAATCGATTTCTTCTTGTCGATTGCGTAATGTTTCGTTTATTTAATGAGTTTAACTATTGTTCGTATTTGTTGGTCGTTATCGAAGTCAGAAGCTGGTGGGTACACATTTTTTAAAATCGTCCCCCAATTAAAAAACTATAAATACGAAAATAACTTAGAGATACAATTTGTATTATTTTGTCCATAAGCAGGGAGGCCGCCAGATTAAAATAGCGGGGTGGGGGGGGGGGGGGGGGATTCACACTTTAAGGAAGTTTAAGTTAATTTTTAAAGCATATACGAAAAGCTGTTAGTTAAATATACATTGTAATTTCCTTTTAACCAAATCATTGTTTACAAAACTGTCTTTATTCTTGAGTAAGCTCTGCGCCTGAGCTTCAAGGATAACCCAGATGATCTTTCGCTATGCTTAATCGCAACCATGTTTTAACACGTCGTAATGGGCTAAATGACTTTTTAGTGGTGACGTGGTGATGCTAAAAAATATTAATGGGTAGAACTACACGTCTTGTTTCTTCTGGGTGCACCCAGCACATTTCGATTTCTTCTGTAAAGTTTTCCAAGTTTTATTCCTGGAAAGTTTCGTTCTTCCTATATGTAAAATTTCTTCGGCCAAATTTTTGAGATTAATTTTTGGGATAAAGTGAACATTCTGAGTAATCTTTAGGTCAATTTAATATAATTAGTTATTTGCTTTTGTCTAGATTTTATTTGTGGCAATTTAACTTCTAAGTACTGTCCTATACTATCCTTCAAAGGTTTATCAAGTACAACTAAATGTACTTTTTTCTAAGATACACAAAGGTATGCCCTATTTTTTGTTTAAATGAAGAGAGAAATAATTATGAAAAAAAAAACAACTTTTTGTGCATTGCGTATTTGCATTTCATCCCACTGTGTAGCTATCTGATGGCCTTCCAAGAACCCAGAAGGCGAGCGATCGACGTCACAAGTGTATTTTACCGAGACGCTTATTTCGCTGTTTCACTTTGTTGCATTACGAGAGGCTGTACTAATGAAGAAGAGAGAACGATATTTTGTCGTAGATAGTAGCATCTCGTTTGTTTCCGTTTGCCTTCGCAGTGAGTTGCAGGCGCAGTATGAAAGCAAAATCAAGTGTTTCACCGCATATTGTGTATACAATGCTTTTCCTTACGAATTCAAAATGTACTATTTTTAAAGTGAAACTTCTTTAGCGAGGGTAAAGCTAGAAAAAAATGCTTATCAAAGTAAAACGCTTATCAGCGCCCCTTTAATTAGGCATGTTCCAGCATAGCTAGACGGTTGAAAATTTCAGGACTTTTAGCCGGGGTAAAATGAGGATTCTGGACGAAAACGGGACTCACCCCCGGTCCGACCAGAAGAGGGGGGAGAAGAAAATGCCAAAATAATGAATTTCCGGAGAACGGAAAGAGCTACGGGGTCGAAATTTTTATGATAGGTGCGCGTCATGAGGGGCTACTTTTGACCATGTTGGGGGGACCGGTGTTCTAATTTAAGGGGGAATTTCGGTGAAAAAACCGTTTTTTTTACGATATCTCTGCAACGGAGCCTTGGATCGAAAATCTGACAAGCGATGACCCTGTTTGTCGGAGTCATCAATACCATCGCATACCAAAAATTTTTCGAAAAATTGGGAAAAAATTGCAAAAACATCAAAAATTGTTCGGAAAGTTAATAAAAGCATTATAAAACGAAATAAGAAAAAAAAGTAATGAAAAAAAAAGTTAGAGAAACGCGGTTTTCAGCGAAAAAAGACAAAGTAGTTCGGCTACGAGGTCGGAGATGACAAAAATGAGAAGAAAATAAAAGCTTTATAAAAAAAACAATATTTTAGGAAAACTGCGATAAATTAAAAAAAAAACGCAAAAATTTTCGAAAAGTGAATAGAAGTATTATAAAACGAAATAAGGAAAAAAACTAATAAAAAAACAAAACCAAACGATTGTTGGGAATGTTAATAAAAGTATTAAAACACCAAATAAAAGAAAAAATAATGAAAAGTAAGAAAAAATTGTTCGGAAAGTTAATAAGAGTATTATAAAACGAAATAAAGAAATAAAATAAATAAAAAAAAGTTAGAGAAACGCAGTCTTCGGCGAGAATATAAGTTGAAAAAAAAAAGAAAAACCAGGTTTAAAATAAGTGTCGAACTCGGGGGTAAAAGTTGAGAAAAAAAGCTTAAAAAACAAAAACTCAATTTTTTATATATCTTTCAGAAGTTTCATCTCAGTTGTATGCTTATAAAGGTGAGGCACATAATTTTTTTTGTTTAAACATTTGGTCACCCTACACATGTGACAAAGACATACGGGCAAGACTATTTTTCTTGTTCAGAGTTTATAAAAATATGTTTTACACTGAAAATTTTTAATAAAAACACACTATTTCTTATGACATTACTGATTTTTTAATTAATTTTAAAATAATTTAAGGGATTTCTACCTTATTTAATAAAAAAAACAATAAAATAATAAAAAAAATCAATAAAAACACTACACTAAAAAAACTCTGCAATACAGGCACTGTGGTCTCCGCTTTAATGCTCAATCTAGTGTTTTAAAAAAGAAGTTTATTTGAAATTGGGGAAAAAAATACTCGTTTTTTTTTCGATAAAACCGATCAATTTGGAAAAATTATTTTTTTTATTTTTTTTGCTGCTTTGTTAGCTACAAAATAAAACAACTTATTTACGTAATTTCAAGTGATTATTTCTTTAAAATGTTTGAAAAAAGATTTTACTTTTGCCAAAGTCTATTCATAAAGCCGCATATTATGTAGATCCTAGATTTAGGGGTGATGGTCTTTCAGATGAGGACTGCCTGGATTGCCTTGAGGTAATTAAAAAAATTTCAAAACATCTTGGGTTATCAGCAACCGACTGCTTTGTACAACTCAAAAAAAGGTTTTTATGAAATACCCATTTCGTGGGAAGATGCGGGTCAAAATGATTATGATCCAGTGGCATGGTGGCAAGCGCTTTGTGAAAAACAACCAATGCAAGGAATAGCATCCCGACTACTACAATTAACCCCTTCATCGTCGGCCTCAGAAAGAAATTGGTCCACATTTCAATTAATACATACCAAAAACGTAATAGGTTGCTAGGTAAAAGAGTGGAAAAGCTGGTTGCTGTTAGAAGCAACCTTTATCTTTTATATGACCAAACTATTAAAAAAGATAACTGTTCAAACAAGGATTGTCTGTATTAACGGCAAATAGAACATACTTCCTTCGAAATAACTTATGGCAGTAATGACCAATTAATTTCGCAGTATGTTCCTAATAAGTAGTGTAATATGGATCAGCAGGACCAGGATTTCTCTGAAGTCGAGGACAACATTGAGTTTGAAAGCGATGAAGAGCTAGATTCATATTCTGAATATGAATCTGAATAAATTTTGGTTCATTCAGATTGACATTCGGAGGAGTTTTTCTTTGCGTAATACTGTATGTATTACTAATACATAATATTAAATATACCTACATAAAACTTTTTTTTTGTTATATGTTATAATGTTATTAAGAAAATATTATGTTTTGTTTCTTTATTTTTGTACGGGTGTTTTTAAAAGAATATTTGTTTAGTTTATTTTTTTTGTTTGTATGTTGTTTATACGTTTAATATAGGCAAAAAT
Source organism: Pissodes strobi (assembly GCA_016904865.1). Lineage (NCBI taxonomy): Eukaryota > Metazoa > Arthropoda > Insecta > Coleoptera > Curculionidae > Pissodes > Pissodes strobi. The sequence continues at coordinate 9,194 of JAEQML010056679.1, forward strand.
ATAATTGATGACTTTTATTTTTGATCTTGTGAAAAAAAAGGGAAAAAATCGTTTTCTCCTCAGAGAGAAAAAAAACGGGTTTTTCGGAAAAAAACGGGAAAAAATTGTTTTTTCCCGAGATGTTAAAACACTAGCTCAATCTATGGGATTTTCTTTAGGATCAAACGAAAAATATGGTAAATATTATGCTACTCAATGTTCAGAGCACCAAAACACAACTATTAATGGTTTTAAAACGTCCGAAAATGTCATTAAAAAAACTAAAAATACAACGAAAACATAGAAAATGCAATGACAGCAATGGCGAAACAAAGGCCGTTCGTCGCGCAGCAACGTCACAGCGACGACGATATGGGCCAGAGGACTGCGGGGCACCGGGCATAGTAAGTGAACATAGATAGGCTCTTATGGGAAGTAACCATCCTCTCTAGTTTATTATTCTTGCACTTTTGTCATATATTTCGCCCAAATATACTTATCAAGATTTTTTTTTACTTGATTTAAACAGTTGAAGAAGTTATAGTACGAATGTCTTCTCACTGAAAGTAAGTCCATATTTTTTCCTTCCAATATATTACAAATGGGTCTCAATTTACTTGAATATATTGCCATATTTAAAGCTGACAACGCACGTTAAAAACTGGTTGAATTTGCTTCTTGTCTGTACATTTACATCCAGACTAAAGTCTCAAATGCATTTCTGATTTTGACTAAGGACATAAAAGCTCAGGTTTTTATTTTTTAGAAAATCCAATTATATGACGAGAAATTTCGTCAAAAACTGTATCAGAAGATACTTTATATATTATGATGCACTTAGTTGAATTTAAACTTTTTGCTATTTCGAGTTTTGATACGACACGTCACCACTTAATATTTTATTACTGGAAAACCGAACAATCTAGAGCAACCAGACTTCCATACATTAAAGCGAAGGGATAGGAGCATAACATATAAAAACATCGTGTCAATCCGATTGAAAATGTCAAATTGGTGATTTTTTTGATTTTCAGTTTGAAAATTTAAGCGTATGTGCTAGTCAACCCACAGCTCTTTTCAAGAAAACAATCACAACGACATAAAAAGTTCTAAAACAATTTTCCGTATGAAATTGAAGAATCGAAGTTAAATTGAAATATGCAGAAAATTACAAAAAAAATCCAATGTTTTCAATATTTCCGCAATTTTACGAGTCTGAATAGAGAGTGTTGTTTTTGATGCATTATGGGAAATTTGAAGGATTATGTCTTCCAATATTTTGACATGGTAATTGCCTGAAATCTAATTGAAAACAGTTTGAGGCTGGAAAAATTGATCAGGATTCGGAAAGGTAAACATTTTTGGTGATTAGAGGCAGTTTCTGGTGGATTTTATGGCAGATTTCCAGTTTTTTTAGATTTATCTTAGAACGATTTGAAGATGGGAAAATGGGTTAGGTTAGGACCGAAGAGTTTTAATAATTTTTCAAAAAATATGCAGCCGTTTTTGCGAGATTTCAAGGGAAAGCTTCCAAATATAGATCACAAAAAATTAATTATATTTCATACTATTAATCTCGCATTGTTGAAGTTTTCATTTTTGTCACTTTTTCAAGCAATTTTAAATTGTTTTCTTATTGTTTGAATTATAAACCAACGCATTAGGAATCGATTAAAATAGAGGGTCTCAAATAAGAGAACTTCTATTGAGGCAGTGTTGCCACCTGATAACAAAATGTCCCATCTAGCCCAATCTCTAAATTTAAATTTTAATATTTTTTCTCGATTGTTACGTTTTTTAACAATGATTTTTTTTACTGCTTCTATTATCAGGCTGTTTCGTTATTACAATATCCGTTCTCTGTTTTAATACATTACTATATTAGCTTACATAATATGTAGTTTATTATTTTATTTATAGTTTGTCCGTTATTTTAGCAATTTATTCGTGCAATATCTTCATTTGGGTTACACCTAAAATTTTTCTGTATGTTATTCAAATTGTCACAAAAAATATTGAACGAATATAACTCGCATATTATTTGTTTAAACACAATCGCAGGCATTAAATAAAATAAATCAATTAAAATTTATTGCTCTTGTTTTTATACGTTTTAACAACTGGAAAGCGTGTGCGATTGAAACAATAGGAAACGAAATTTGTGGTTTTTATTTGAACGTTAGTCATTAAAATTACATTGCAAGAATTGCATTATAATAGTAGCTGGCAATTTTGTTTAGATATGGTAGGCATCATCAAAACTGCTTATTAAGTGTTCTTAGCAAGCTGTTTATCGATTAATTTAAACGGAATATCCGCGTTCTAAGTGCCTACATAGCTTTCCTAGTACTCATTCATTCGTGTTGTGTACATGTTTCCTCGTAGAGTCTGTTGCATCTTAAATCTTAATGGTTATGGTAAATAAAAGTATGAAGTATTATTGCGCAATATTTGCTACCTGTACCATGGGTTTGGGTTGGCAGATCAAAGACTTTCCAGCCAGAACAGAACAGGACGTTATAAAATTTCTTTCGAGAAAGTATGATGGCTATTTTTAATATTAATCAACACAAAAATTTAAATAAAAATACGTTTTACTTAACAAAATTACCTATATACAAATAAAACTCTAATTCTAATTACGAAACTAAAAATATTTATAGAAAAGAGTTTTTCTCTTTTCTATAAATATTTTTCTCTTATATAAAGTAAAGAGGAGAAATTAATGAAATTCATAATAATAGATTTACAAAAATTCTTACTGTACAGGATGTCCAATCGTTGGGATCTCGGAAACTAGAAAATATACGAAGTCAGTTAAGTGGAGGCAAAGTTGCGCCATTTGATGCTGATCAAAATTCCACCCTGTAAGTTTAAAAAATCCGATTTTTGGAAAAAACCGAATATTCGATTTCATTTTTAATTTTTTATGACTCTCTTTGAATAAATATTATAATTAGTGTTGTAAATGGAAATATTTCCACCGGAAATATTTCCATGGAAATGGAAACTTTGGAAATTTCCAAAGACCTACTGGAAACATTTTAAATATTTCATATTACGTATTAATCGAAGCTAAAATGAAGACAATATCCTTGTACTTTTATTTTTAAAAATGTTACGAACTGATGTGCTTAACATTAACAGTATCTTGTCTGCAATAGCTAAAGTTACAAACTTGCGATTCACATTAAACAAAAACAAGTTTTGTATGAATTATTAAAACAGGAGCACACATGAAACAAAAATGTAGAACCAAAAGGAAGCGCTATCCAGCTGTCATCAATTCTCCATTATTCAAATAGTCTCTATAACACCAACCTCAGTTGGGAAGGTTTTGCTGTTAACCAAGATGGAGCACAAATTATTAATAAGTCTAGAAGGCAATGGATCCTAGACGATAAGGTATCCGAACCTAATCCACATTTGTTCAACCCTTTTGTAAATAGCTATAAATCATCATCCATTTCGCTGCTAAGGCCTTTAGTGATCCAAGAAAATCTTTTATCCTTACAGTCATATCCATTCAAAAAAGAGGAATAGGCTAAGAAATGAAGCTAAACTAATCTGTGCATCATAACCAAAACTTACTAAAAAATAGAATAGAATAGAATATTTTTGACGAAAATACAGAAAATAGCGCAGATATTATTGACGAAGATATAGAAGAACTGAGCGAGGAAATTGATTGGCAGGAGGGGAGTCATGACGATAATAATATAGGCGATGTGTCAAGTGATAAAAGTATTATTGTTAATGAAGACATATTCTCAAATACTGAAAGCATAGTAACACGTGAAGAGAGCGACGAAGACTTGCCTCTCTCTCGATTTGCGCCTATTTCAACTCGAAAATTATATTCGTATTTTATTTGTTGTTAGTTTTTACTAAATATCCTCATTTGTCACATGTATGCTTATTTTTTTAATTTGAATCAGTTGTTTTTTGTTAGTTGTGTAATTTAATAAATATTTCCCATATTTCCAATCTTCCAAATATTTCCGATATTTCCGGATATATTTCCAAAAAATATATTTCCGGAAATTTTACACTAGATATACCTAAGAAAATAAATTTCACATTCTCATTGCTACTTTTTCCGTTCTAAAAGATGGTGTTATCAGATTTTCAAACCGTTTCGTCTTTGAGCTGCCCTCACCAACTGTTTTTTTTTAAATACCTCCCTGGACTTTTTATTACAGATTTGAAGAGCTTCTATAGTCCCAAAACTAATTTAATAATAAATAATTTTTATAAGAACTCATGTGTTAGAAAGAGATTTTTAATAGGATTGAAACCAGGGACCTTTTTTTGCGCATTAACGCATTGCATAAAGAAAGCTTAAAAACTAACATAAATAATATAATTATTAAAGTGTTAACCCTCAAACCTTATGCTGTATTGCGCTTTTTCGAAAAAATCATTTTAATGATATCCACATACCAAAAATCTGTTTTTTGTCTCCTTTTAACATAGTATTTGGAATTTTTAAACTTGTAAGGTGACATTTTGATTAGCATCAAATTGCACAACTTTGCCTCTAATTTGGGACACCCTGTCCTGTGGCTGGAATCAGATTTCAAATACCTCGGCGCAGTCATCACATCAGACAACAACATGAATAAAGAAATGAAGACCCGCACACAGAACGGTAATAGATGCTATTATGCACTCAGAGAACTGTTCCAATCGAGAATAATGTCGCCATCCTCAAAACTAAAATTGTACCATAAGACCGGTAGTCATATACGAATGTGAAGCGTGGACCCTAACCAAAGCAAACGAATACGTCCTGCGAAGGTTCGAGCGACAAGTACTTAGAAAAATATATGGACCAACCCAAAATCCTAGTTCAGGGCAATATCGAATAAGAACAAACGCGCAGTTAGAACAATAATTGTACCAGGGATATATTGTGAGAGAAGCAAAGTCACAAAGATTGAGATGGGCTGGACACACAGAGCAGGGATGACAGAATGCTGAAAATAGCATGACAGAGTGCACCAACGAGCAGAAGACCACCGGGAAGATCTAAAATGAGATGAAGAGACAATGTTCTATCGGATATAATGTGGAAGATGGGCATTGAAAATGAACAGGAAACAATGCTGGATAGAAGTCGATTGAGGCAAATTGTGCTTGCAGCCCAGACCAACATAGGGTTGTAGTGCTATTTGAAGAAGAAGAAGAAGCTCTTTACAATTCAACACTCAATGATTAACTAACTCAACACGCTTTATGCCGGCTATTTATATACAATCTAAAATCTATCACGAAACCTCCAGAAGTAGCGAGACCACTCTATATTATTCTCGACCAGGGGATCGAGAGAATGAATCTTCGCGGCCGGCGATGACTCATACGTAGACGCGACAAGGCTAGCTCTATAGGTTAGCACAAAAACATTCGGATGGATGCTAGCCGTGACATTGTCTCCCTCTTAAACCTGATCGTCCCGATCAGCTACATCATGTCCGTGATATGCTTTGAGCTTGTCGAGGTGGACAACTTTCAGTTTGCTTCTGGAGCCACCTTGAATTCTATACACTACGTCATTAATTCTTTTGATGGCAGTATAGGGCCCTTCCCATACTTGCGTTAGCTTGGGAGATCTTCCTTTCTTCCTTTGCGAATTATATAACCAGACTTTATTGTTCATCTGAAATCCCATAGAATTAGCTTTGATATCATATCGTGTCTCCATTCGGTCACTGGCTCTCAGCGTGTTTTCTCTGACTAATTCATGGGTGTATAGGAACTTTTCCTTAAGGGAGTCCGCATAGTCTTGAATTTCCATATACTGGTTGTCTGGCGTTCCGAATAATAGGTCACAGGGTAAACGGAGTTCTCTTCCAAATAAAACCATGGCTCGTGTTAGTCCTGTCGTGTCATGGACTGCTGATCTATAGCCCATCAAAAATAGTGACATGTGTCGGTCCCAATCCTTCTGATGTTCATCTACGACCTTTGACAAATGTTCTTCAGTGGTCTTGTTAAACCTCTCAACCATGCCGTCTGATTGTGGATGTAAGGCTGTAGTCCGTGTTTTATGGATGTTGAGTAAATCACAGACTTTCTGGAAAACTTGTGTCCTTGATCTGAGTGGAGCTCTAATGGATCACCAAATCTGCTGAAGAGGTTTTTCACGAGAACCTCTGCTACGGTAACAGCTTCTTGAGTGGAGATCGCAATTACTTCAGCCCATTTACTGAATTACTACTAAAATGTACTTGTTACCATTATTTTGTTTCTGGAAAAGGGCCAGCTACGTCAATGGCGCAAATGGTAGGCCCACATGATACTGTTTGATTTTACCCCTAGAACTTGTTTTGGGCCCTTGACTTGCGGCACAGGTTGAGCAGTGCCGACGCTACGATTTCACACCCTGGCAGTAGTTGACCCAGTAAAATCTGTCACGGATCTTGTCAATCGTTTTATTCACTCCGAGATGAGCACCAGACTTTCCATTATAAACTTCTTCCAGAACTTTCGGTATCTTCCTCCTTGGTGCCACTAACTGTGTCTTTATTACTTTTCCATCGGCGCTTTCCCAGGCTCGCTTAAGAAGTCCATTTTTGACCTCCAATGAGGCCCACAAAGCCCACAGAGTTTTAAAAGCAAATCCTTTAGTTGAAATCTCTCTCCAGCTTGGTCTTGGTTGATGTTTTTCTTTATTAGCTTTTATCAATAGTGCTATTTCACTATCCTAAAGCTGATCATTTTTAAATTGCTCTGGGGTCCACTGCTGATCAACCTCAAATTTCATTTGCATAATAGGACCAATTCCTTCTCGTTGATCTACTCTTTGGCAATGCTTACAATTATCCTCGCATGGTCTTCTAGATAAAACAGCTGCATTATTATGCAATCTCCCTGCTCTGTGCCTAAGCTTAAAGGTATATTGTTGTGACTTTTCAAGCAATCTGGCTACCTGTCGCTCAGACTGTTTCTTATCCAAAAGCCATTTAAGTGCTTGCTGCATGATCAGTCCTTATTAGAAATTGTTATCCATACAGATATTGACGGAAATGCTCAACAGACCGTACTATTACCAAAAGCTCTTTTCAGCTTACACGGTAGTTACGTTCAGGTTTCGAAAGTGCTCGATTGTAGTATTCGATAACTCGTTCTTCTCCTGCTTGTACTTGCGATAAACTGCTCCGATGCCGGTGTTGCTTGCGTCTGTGTCCAATACAAATTTACTCTTTTGTTCCGGATATTCCAATATTGGACTAGAACATAGAACCGATATTTCCTGAACGCAGAATCACAGTTATGATCCCAGGTATAATTTGCGCGATCTTCAGTGAGCTTATGTAGAGTTGCAGCTATATTTGCAAATCCTTTGACAAATCTTCTATAATAAGTACATAATCCAAGGAAGCTCCGCAGTTCGTTTTTGTCGCGAGGACGAGGCCAGTCTTCCATTGCTGTAATCTTTCATTAATCGGTTTGGATGACATGAGACACGACATGCTTGTGAAATTCAACTTTTGGTTGGAAAAGAAAACATTTCTTTGAATTCAGTAAGAGCTGACCATTCTTGAATGTAGCAAAAATTTCATGCAGGTTTTGCAGGTGCTCTTCAGAAGTTTTCCCCATTACCATTATATCATCAAGATCCAAGTGAGGCCTCGTAGAACGACCTCCATAAGCCGCTCAAAAGTAGTGGGGGCATTGCATAATCCGAAGAGCTTAACTTTAAAGTGATATAAACAACTTCCAGTAGAAAAGGCAGTATTTTCCTTATCTTGTTCAAAGTCAAATAGAGCTTTATTGTTTAACAGACAAAATGTTTTTAACAAAGCTGAAATACCAGAAAAAAGCGAAATATAATATTCCTTACTCTAAATATAATAATACATTAATATCTATGTCAGTAAAACACACATTAAAATTACATGAGATAGAAAACATTTATGACATAAGTAAGTAAGTCAGCAAATGCAGCATTATATATCAATAATCAATTAAAACAACGAGAATACTTTCATATATCAATTAAAATTGTGAGAGTATTAATATATTGAACGAAGGAGAGCGATAAATACATAAAACGTATAAGTTTAGAGTTGTTGAGAAAACCAACACAAATTCAAATGCGAATTCCTGCAGTAAATAATCAAACTTCGTTACTAACTGAAAGGAGTTCTGCTTTAGAAATTCTTCATTAATTAAAATCATACATCCACCATGTATAGATTGAGACCTACAAAACTTAGCAAACATTACATAATTAGTTAAAGTAAATAATTCGTTGTTTTTTATCCAGTGTTCCGTTAACAAAACTAAATTAGGTAATTTATAATCATCTAAATAAAGTGCAAGTTCATTTGTCTTATTTCTTAGGAACTGAATATTCAAAAGCATAGCAGAAAAGAGTTCTCTAGAGTCTATAATGGCATCTCTAATGGGCGTTGCCTGGCTAGGCCTAAAAAAGCTGTGGTCTCCAAAGAACTAAACTGGTTGTCTTCATTACTTTCTGATGTCTGCAATAAAACAATCTGGTTAATTTCCTTTGAGAGGGGAGGGTCTTTTACAGGAGTAAATGTCTCTTTATCAGTGAAATAGCCGCTCACTAGATAATCTGCTATATAATTTTTTTTAACAGGTCTCAGTGATATTATGGTGATAAAAGAAGCATCAGATATTACTTTAAACAGATTTTCAGATTGATAATTTTGAGCTGCTGTCCTTTTATTTAATTCTGGTTGATGAAGTCTGGGTGCAGGCCCAATTAGTACCAAATTTGTGTGCTGAAACTTTTCGAGAGTTTTTTGGAGAATATATTTACTAACATTTTTGTTATGGGTATCTGGCACATCAGTAAACAAAAAAACAAAATCTTGTTTTGTAAAGTTTTTATAGTGTTTATAGTTTGGCTGTTTATATCAAATTTGCTGCTTGTTAGGGATTTCAACAACCCCTTATATCAGTACCTGCAACTAAAATCTTGTTCTTATGCAAATTTAAAGCTTTATGCAAAGTAGTTGATTTGATGGTGCGGGGTAGTGGTAAAGGTGGGATAGTTTGTGATTTATCCCTCATATCCAAAAGCTCTTGCTTTAATTTACTTATTTCAAACGAATATAACTTATTTTCGTTCTCTAAGATACCTATGCTAACCACCATGTCTCTATTTAAGTCAATTTGTTCCTTAATTTTAAAATTAAGATCACTTTCTAAAGACTCATACTGACCTATATTTGACTTTAATTCAAATTCAACCTCAGTAAGTCTTCGTAATTCCCTTTTCAAATTTTCCATTTCTAGTTCCTGTTTTTTTAGTTGAGCAACTAGTTTTTTTCTCTGCTTCAAATACTACATCGTCAAAGACTGAACTGTTTCGCTGAAGACGAGCAATATATCTGTCCTTGGCCTTAAGCTCATCTTCCAAACTACCAACACTTTGTTGCAGAACGTTGATGCGATCTTCAGTTAACTTATGCTCCGTTTGGCATTTTATAGAACAGAAAACGTTATAGCCACCCAGCTTAACTGTTTCACTAAAGCGATCCATGCAGCTGAGATGAAAGATGCTACAGCATACAATGCAGCAGAAATTCATAAAATCTCGGTTTTTGCAGCATTTAAAGAGTTTCTGCATTTTTATGATTTAAAATTAAAATTTTAGTAAAATTTGTAACAAAAGCTTAGACCAGGATAAAAAATAAAAATGTTTGTAAAAATATATATATAAATATAAAAATTAAAAGTGTGTTCCTAAAAATTCAATGGTAAAATAGTGGTCTAATAATGTATAATAGGATAAAAATGTAAAATGTACAAATACTATATAATATATCTATACTTAATTAGAAAAATGATAATGCTTAAAATTAAAGCTTAAGCTGCTAAAACTCTCTAGTAAACCATAACATCAACTATATAGATTATAAATAAATAAACAAATACCTTAAATACAGTCCATAAAAAGTGTAACTGGCCAGGAAACATTCACTGCTGATAACATACCGGCTCGGAATGTTAAAGATGTTCTGTGTTGAGCTCATGAACAATGGAATTTCATCAATGACAAAGGCCTGGCTGAATGGATGTGGGATTTTCTTCTTTATGACTTAATAGGTTAAATAGGTTTGAGGTGATATTACGCTTCTTAGTGGTACTTTTATACAAAAATTTTCTCGATAACTCAAAATATTTCCGATAAACGCGCGGCCACGCTACGTCATCACGAAATGGTGAAGATATACTCTAAAAAATATTCTGTCCGGCTTTACAGTTTCAGGTATTTGGCCTCTGGATAAAATTATTTTTGGTGTTGAAGTATAAGTACAAGTACCTTTATTCATCCGTCGCAGATCGAGAAGATTATACTGGTTCTACAGATGATCCAATGCCGCCTACAAATAAACAAAATTCTATTAGTTCTGCTAAAGATAACGCACTCACGACAGATTCAACTCGTTCGTCAATGCCTACTTTCCAGTAGCCGCTCTTTAAGTCGAATGTTGAAAACCAATGAGAACCTGCTAGTATCGTCGACGTGTCATCAATTCTGGGAAGTGGATAGCTGTCTTTCTTGGTGGTGCCATTGAGTTTTCTATAGGCCACGCAGAATTTGGTAGTCACATCCTTTATGGTGACTAAGACAACATGAGACCTGATGAGCTTGATGAATCTTCAATAATTCCATCTTCAAGCATTTTATCCACTAATGTGGCAAACTCTTGCTGCTTCGTCACTGGTAACCCCCGAGGATGCTGCCGTATGGGGTGAGCACTTCCAGTGTTGATTTTATGTGTTATGAAGTTCGTTTTTCCAGTATTGCTATTTTTCCTTTTAAAGGCTGTGCTCTGCTCTTTGATAAATTGTGTAGCTTTCTTCAGTTCTTCGGAAGACAGATGTTGCCACGACTGCTGGAAATGTTCTAGGACTTTCTTAGGTGATGTCGAGGGTGTTGACAAGGCTAGTTCTATAGGGTGGCGCAAAAACATTCGGATGGTTGTCAGCCGTGACAATATTAATAACGCCAATAATATCTCAAAATAGATAAAAGAAATTGAGTTCGTATTTAAAAAAAGAAAGTTGATAATGACCCTATGAAGACGAAACGTCGGATTTCAAACTGGATGCCATCGTTGGATAGAGAGAAAAGAGTGGGCATGCAAAAGTGCATTTCAATTTCAAATCCGGTTTTAAATACGTTCAGTGAAAAAGTAAAACGATTTTTCAGTATAATATTTCGTTTTTTCGGTACATCTTCGGAAATACTCTGAGTCTGGAAAATTTCTAAACCACATGTTGTTAGGCACCTACATGAGCATTTTTGCTTTAACTTGAGGTTTTCTAGTTCCCCATACGTAGATTCGAATTCGAGCCCCCCTGCACATTTCACTCGACTGTAATATATTATAAATTTCATTAATTTTCCCTTTTTAATAGAATAATACCTACATACTTATTTATTCTCTTTTCTATATATATATTTAGTTTCTTGGTTATATTTTTGTTAGTATAAACAAAACGTAATTTAATGTAATGTTTGTGTTTTTGATGTTAAAAGTAACCTCTCATGCTTTGACAAAAGAAATTTTGCAACGTCCGGATTCTGACCTGATTTTGACTAAATTTGTTCTGACCGGAAAGTCTTTGATCTGGTAACTCAAACCCATAGTAGCATGCCTCATTTTCATTGAAACACCCTGTATATTATGAAATTCAAGTACTTTTGTGTTCTATATTTTTAACTTCGATGCCTATAAAATTTTGCCTCGAAATCTACCATAAAATTCGCAGAAACCGCTGCTTATCGCTTGAAAATTGTTCATATTCTCCGATCCCGGTCCATTTTCCCATCTTCAAATCGTTTTAAATGAGATTTCAGGCAAATAGATCTAGCTTCATATGCCAAAAGTAAAATTTTACCTCAAAATCTGCCGCAAAATCCATCAGACACTGCCTTGAATCACCATCCATTTTTCCAACTGCAATCCGTTTCCAATGAGATTTCAGGGAATACTTTAATAATATTTAATAATAACCCAACATCAAACTATTAGAAGACGTGCTCCTGCCAATTTACCATAATGCACCAAAAACAAAGCTATCTATTTAAACTCTTAAGATTGCCGGAATATTGGAAAGTTTGGAATTTTTTGTGATTTTCTGCATATTTCAATTTAAGCTTGATTTTCTCGTATTTCCCGATGTCGGTCGTATGGAAAATTGTCATAGAACATTTTATAGCAGCGATCACGAGGTTTACAAATATGAGCTTAATTTTTTTTAGATAGCTATGCGTTAGCTTAAAATAAATTTTTCAAATAAAAAATTCAGAAAATTCACCAATTCAGCGTTTTCCATCGAATTGAAGCGATTTTTTGGTACGTTCTGCCCATAACCCCCCTCTTAATGTCCGAAAGTTCGATTGCTCTAAATTAGGCAATTTTCCAGCAATAAAATATAAAATGGTAATGGTGTGAAGACTCGAATTGGCGAAAAGTTTAAATTCAATTAGCTCACCCTGTATAAAAGATATCGTTGTTTTTAAAGTGTCTTCTTATACAGTTTTTGGCATTTGGACCTAGAAAACGACGTTTTTACATTTTGCCGACATTTTCAAAATAGAAAATCATTTAGAGTGTTTTTTCTGGAAATTCCCTGTCGAACTATCTTTCATTTTTTTTTTGATCCGTGCGAAAACTGCAATCGTTTGGCTGGCCATTTTTCTCTCTTTCGCTTGGCTCAACAAGACGACGACGCCGAGTTTAGCCGAATGAGCGTCACATATCCGAACGTGACGGCCCAGTCTTATTGACTACCCAGATGGTGAAGTTTTCATTTCAAAAAAAAAAATATTAAAAACGTTCTCAAACCATCGTCATGTGAAAGCTTGTACATTTTTTCAAGGACTTCATCACAGTTCATTTCCTAACAGTTCTTGAAATGTATATTTATTTAACAAATTTGATCGTACCTGTTAAAACATACTTGCACATGTGTGCTTTTAGGTTCACGACGAATTAGTGGAATTTGCGACAAACATTTCTATCATCGGTGTACAGGGTGTCCCAAACTAGTGGGATCTCAGCAACTATGGCAAAGTTGCGTCAAGTAAAATAAAAACACACAAGTATATACGAAGACACCTGAAGACTACCGCGCGCTGAGCCGTTTCCTCCACGAGACGGACAGGCCCTTCTTCACGTACCAGCTTCCAGAAGCGAAGAAGATACACGTGGTGATCAGAGGATTGCCACTAAAAACGCACGAGAAGGTCCTGCAGGAGGAACTTTAAGAAATTGGCTACCAGGAGGTCGAAGTAGCCCATATGACCAGTCGTCGCAATAAAAAGAAGATGCCTTTGTTCTTAGTGAAAACTAAGGGCAAAAAATCTTCAATGCGAAATACATTCTCAACATGACCGTCCGTGTTGAGAAAATGATCAAAGAAGAAGGCCCGAGATCAGCCCACATTCCTACCCAGGGGTGTGGGAAGGTCCGAAATTCTGGATGTAGCACTTCATAAAAACGTGCGATTCGACACGAACATAGAGACCATAGTAGAAGGGACATCAGATCACAACCCTGTAATGCTGTGCGTCAATCTAAGACTTGCAAGATCCAACCTGCAAACAAGAAAGACGACCAACTGGCATAGATATCAGAACACGGTTAAGGACAATATCCAAATTAGACGAATAAACAACGCCCAGACATCGAAGTCGAAAACCTGGAAAACAACATCATCCAGGCCTACAACTCTTGTACTGCTATAGAGGACCTCTCGAACACTCGACGACATGATGATCTCTCCGACGAGTTCAACAACACAGCGGCGGCACTCTAAAAACGAGACTCAAGGCGCATAGAGACGAATCTTGGCAACACAAGCTCAGGGAACTGAGTCTAGCTCAATCAGCCTGGCAGATGCAGAGGGCAGTCCGCATCCCCAGGACTCTTGTTCCACCCTTAAGCGGAGCAGGAGACCTGGTCTACGAGGACGTGGACAAGGCGGAACTATTCGCTGAAACCATGCAGAACCAAAGCAGACTAAATGAACATTCTGGCGAGGATGAGGAACATCTCGAAGACGTAAGAAAGAGTCATGCGCCAAGAGCAGAAACACGGTCAGCCTAGGTGTGATGTTCCGACCTCACCAGCTGAGGTTGCGGGCATCACAAAAAGGCTGAAGAAAAGAAAAGCACCAGGAGCGGTAAAGATCAGCCATATAATGCTCAAGAAGTGACCTAGAAAAGGTATAACAGCAACCGCCAGCATCATCAACGCGATGATGAGATTTGGACACTTCCCTGACAGGTGGAAGGAGGCTGAGGTGATAGTAATACCTAAACCAGGTAAGGCTAAGACCAATCCTGTAAATTACAAGCCTATCAGCCTTCTTTCGGCTGTTAACAAGGTGGCAGGGCGAATCATACTGAAGAGACTTAACAACGATTCAAACGAGCAGGACACAATCGCCGTTTCCAGTACGGATTCAAGACGGGACACTCATCCGAGCTAGTGCTGCTCAAAGCAGTGGAATACATCACCAAAGGCTTCAACAGCGACAAAGCGACAGGTGCAATCTATCTAGACGTAGAATGAGTATTCGATAGAGGTATGGCATCAGGAGCTATGCTATAAGATGATAGTAGGGGGCTACCCTGATCGAATCATCAAGATCATCAAAAGTTACCTGACAAACAGAAGGTTCCACGTGAAGATCAAAGATAAGACATCCAGGCCAAGAATACTTAAGGCGTAGTACCGCGGGCTCAGCTCTTGGACCGTCTCTCTACTCAATATATACCTACGCACGATACACCAACAATCGAAGATGCACAGATATCATTGTATGCTGACGATACAATTCACACACGACAACACAACGAGGATAAGCACTGTGCCACAGAGAGCCACGGACGAAATCATCAACTGGATGATAAAATGAAAAATCAAAGTAAACGAGCGAAAAACGCAAGCCATAATCCTCCAGAGAATGAGGAAGGCTGCAGGACCACACATAAATATAACATTCCTTGGAGCGACCAAGTCACGTATCTTGGAGTAGACCTGGGCCGTGGCTCGACATGGAAAAGGCACATCCAAGCTGCAAGAGACAAAACCAAGCAGGCAACGGCTATGCTAAATCCCTTGATCGGGAAGAATAGCCAAATGGTATTGAAAACTAAACTCGTCATGATAAAGTCGATAGCGAGATCTCAACTGACGTATGGCTCAAGAGCCTGGGGATTCGCATCGAAATCAAGCACTAAATTGCTAACGAGTACAGAGAACATACTAATCAGGAGAGCAGCTGGCGCACCTTGGTTCGTCAGAAACCTACAGTTTAGAAGACTTTATAGTCGAAAAGGCTAGGCAGAAAACCATGGGGATGAAGACCTGAGAGAGATCAACTATCATCCAGATGACCCAAGGACCAGAAGATGGGCCCAGGAGTCTAACGCCTCTTTCAGACGATTCGGATTTTGGTTTTAACGTGTAGTCCAGTAGTGCATTAAACTAATTGTCACAAGGTTTTAATGCACCACTCACGTTAAAACCAATAAGACCGGACCGGCTAAAATCCGTATCGTCTGAAAGAGGCCTAAAAATTCTATAAAAGCACAACATAAGAGACGACACACTATACACGAGATGCGTGATCAAGTAATCACACGCGAGGAAACTACATAGGAAGAACAGGGCTTAATAGGATTCAATCCCGGAAGTCCTCCACTCGACCGACGTGCAGCAGAACATCCCTAGAGGGGTCAAAGCACAGGTCGGCCATAGCTGGAAATTTTAGTGGGTATGCCACTGCGGTGAGTCCCACATTACCTCCCACCTACCTAATAAGGTAAAGACAAATTTAATTATCTCTTTAGTGGAAAGTTACGTGACCAGTCCGATTTTGTTAAGCCCGTCTCGGTGTCGAGGGCATCTCGACATTATTAATTCCGCCAACACATCTAGATGGCACCATATGCTTCATGTAGCTTACATGTAAAGCTTTCCCCGATTCAGGTAAATTTTCAAATAAAGGCAGAATGGCTACGCGACGATGCCACCTCGAGTGATATATCCCGATTCGAGGGAATTTTAACTTAACTTCCCCACACAAGGTCACAAGAGACGAAGACGAAAGGATTCTCATACGTCATTTCGAGGAGAGATTTTGAAGTTTGTATATTAAATTAGTAAAAAACGTTTTCATGATTACTCCCCTGTATTTGAGGTCTGAACTTGGGGTGGGCCACAGTTGGCAGAAAAGTGAAGTTCTTCATTAATTATAAAATTCGATATGGCAATTCTCCTAATTTCTTCCAACACCCTGTAACGCGCAAATTAAACCTTTCCCTTTAAATATCAATACACCCCGAAGTTTTGAACACTCTTTAAAAAACACGCTGTATGCGACCGTTTTACAATACCATCAGTCGGCCTAGATGTATTGAATATACTATACAGGGAGGATGTCCCTAAAGGCCATATCAATATTGAAGGAGGCCGTCCTAAATTATATAAACTCTGAAATGAAATAAAAGACTTTAAGTTTTTTCTTGATGCTGGACCACGCGTATGACCACGCCCCAAAAATGTTTTAGCTCACGTCGGCGATAGTCTATCTGATGGACGTCGGTCTTGAGATCGGTGACCTTCCAGATGGTTGGACAATATCCTATTATATCCAACGCTCGTCCAATATTTCTGTCGTACCAAATTTAATAACTTTCTTAGGGTTCCTTATTATTAACTTATATCTCATTTTTGTTTCAGTATTTGCCTGATAATACCAAGGCCCCATTTTGGAAAGGCGACCCTTGTTCGGAAGAGAAAATGCCGGACGTGGACCTGCTCACTGCCGAATTCAAGATTCTTTGGACGCCACCTGAAAACCAGAGCACGGTCGTCCTCGAAAAGACCATTGTATTAACGGCAGTCGGATCGGGTTGGTATATTTTCCTTCCATCAATGATAAATGCCTATATTCTTTTTGTTTGTATGTACTTTAACACGGTATACATTTTAGGTCCATTCTGCAAAGATCCGTTCCAGCACACATGCATGCGCATCGGACGCATCCCAATGCTGTGCATATCGGATCATCTGCTCTGTGACGGTGTCCAGAACTGTCCTAGAAGTTCCACCAACAGCGACGAAGATCCGAAACTGTGCCGCACGGCGAAGAACGCATGGCAGAACTTCGTGGTCGAGCTGGTGAAGAAGTACAGGCCGCAGTCCGATGCCGGTTTGAAGGCGAATTCCAGCGATTTGCCTGATGAGTGGTTCGAGTGGCAATTGATGAAGAAAAATGGTAAATATTTTTCCAACGTTTTATGGTAGAAATATAGCGTAATTCTCTTTGTTTCAGCAACGAAAAAGCCAGAAGTTATCAGCGAAACGCACAGCGCCACCGAATCGATTTCCGCCATGCTGAACAAGTACGGACCTTGGGGTTATTTAATGATGGGGCTCCTCATCTGCGGCACAGTACTTTTCTTCTGCGGTCTCTGGGAATGCTGCTGCAAGAGACCTAAGCCCGAGGGAGATCCCCCACCATTGGCGAACCCTACCACTGTCTTAATTATGAATTGCGAGCAAGGTGCAACCAATCCGATGCCTCCGCAATACGATGATTTAGATCTGCCCCCGCCTTACATCACCTTGTTTCCTACGGAAGAAGGACGTTATACGTCACTATCTGAAGAACCTACGCCGTCCAGCTCAAATACCGAAAACGAGAAAAACGGAGATATAGATTATATAGACCAAAGTTTAAGTGAGGAAAGTGAACAACCTGTTACGATACAGGAAACTGTACAAATTAATTGTGAAAACGTTACTGATACTAGTCAAGAACAAGCTTTAACGAATCCGGAATCAGGGCAGTGATCTGAACGATACATTTTTTTTTATTAATCTTGTGTGATATTACGACTGATCAAGTATAGATATTTAGAGTTTGCGGACATCACGCGTATTATAATATTTATAATACAATTTTTTTTAATCGTTTTTAATTTATCTGACAAATGAGTTTTATAATAAAAAAGAAGTTTTTATATCTGCGTTTTATTGGTGGATGATAAACGGGCGCCGGTATTTCAATTGAAAATTTCGGTAAAAATGGAACCCAGCACCATGTCAGATTTATATTGTTTAAAAGTAAACAGGAAGGGGGTAGGAGGGGAGGGGTATTTTTATTGATTTTAATAGAAAATTTAAACTTGATGCATCTACTTTTTTCGCTAGCATCCGAAGCAACAATATTCTTTGTGACTAGTAACCCATCCATCCTTTATTGTTATATTCCATTATCAAATTACTATATTTAGTCTATTAATTTGTCTAACATATTTATTCTATTGGAATATAGCCCAACTTCACGGGGCTAGGGCTCCGTAATGGAGGCATGAGCATGAGGGAATGAGCCCCCCCCCCCCCCCCAAACCCAAATGATAATGTTTTTTTGCTTTAGCTCTCTGTTCTCTATATCGTTCTCTGTTCGATTCCTTCTGGTTTTGCAGTATTATTATTCTTGCCTGATTACGAAGTTCCAGTATTCTTCTGCACTCTTTATCAAACCATTCCTTTTGCCGGCGTGGCATTTGCTGCGCTTTTCATCGCATCCTTGATACATGCCCAAGAGTATTCTACTTCTTCCCATTGCTAGTCTATCACTTATATGGTTCTGGTATGCTTGCTTATGTGTAGGTTCTCGCAATTTCTCGACATCCCAGTTCATTACTGACGTGATCTTTTCTTTCCATGTATTCGATATTCGCTCGTACCAAAAAATGGTCCGTATCTCCATCTATTCTTCTTAGACTCCTTACGTCCATGACATTGCTCCCGTGTCTGGCTTCGATCAAAATGTGGTCAATCTGGTTCCTGTAGTTCCATCCTTTGACCTCCATATTTGTTTACGTATGTTCTTGTGGTCAAACATCGTAGACCTTACCATCATATTGTTAGCCGCCGCCAGTCCGCTTAGTCTCAGACTATTACCGTTCGATATGTCATGGAGACTGTACTTTGCCAACATGTGGCTTCAGGAACTCCTCCTTTCCGATCTTAGCGTTGAAGTCCCACACAGTATCAATCGGTCTTGTTTTGGGACGTTTGTAA
Organism: Pissodes strobi; assembly: GCA_016904865.1. NCBI lineage: Eukaryota > Metazoa > Arthropoda > Insecta > Coleoptera > Curculionidae > Pissodes > Pissodes strobi. Next base: position 28,270 of record JAEQML010056679.1, read on the forward strand.
TTACCCCCTCTAGATCGTCGTAAAAAGCATCCTTCTCGTATTCGTCGTGTTCTTCGGTTGGTGCGTACGCTGCTATGAAGGAGTGGTTGTACCAATTCCCTTTAAAACGTATGTAGCATATGCCTTCGCTTATTGTTTGGAATGTTTTGAGTGAATCCACGAGGCGCTCCGGCACAACAAAACCAGTACCGCGTTCGTGCCTGTTCTGCTGGCTGCCGCTGAAGTAGACCGTGGATTTGCTAATTCTTACTTTCCCAGATTCGGGCCACCTTATCTCCTGTATAGCTGTAATGTATATATTTCCAGTTGTTCTATAGCGTATAGGGCTGCTCCTGCTCTACACCAGCCCATGTTCCCATATTTATGCTCCGTTTTCGTTGCTTGAGTCGTCTATGTTTATTCTCTGTCCTATTCCGAGGCTTGTTCTTTCATAACAATGGGTTTTTTTTTACGGGCAGGGGGTTGTCGGCCCCTCGCTCAACCGTCCTCCTTTATCCGGGCTTGGGACTGACAGTGTTGGTTCTTAAACTACTCAGTTCACCCAATCCCCACCACAGGCGGAGTTATATTCTCTCTGCTTTATTATCATATAAAGTTTCCCATAAGTACTATTTCCATTTCTCGGAGTGTAGCCTACCTAGGCGACCAGCATAGCGTGTTTTATAAACCAATTTGCTTGTATTAAAACCGCATTTCTACAAAAGCATCTCCGTCATGCTCTCTTCAAGAAGTTGAAGTATATTGTATATAGAAGCTAAGGCGAGACTTAGTAAGTGCTTATGAGTGACTTTCCCTGCCTTGGAAGATGAACTACTCAACGATTGAACGTTGCTCGTCAATTGGTGAATATATTGTACATAGTAACGTATTGTGGACAATAAGGTTATCTTTATTCTTTTATTATTACTTGTATATTATTGTATTTCATCTCAGCGTTATCAAGCTCACACTGAGTGGTTTCGTAGAAACTTTAATAAACATTTAACTGTATTTAGCTGCTATCTGGATTTTGAGAATGTAACACTTTAGCTAGAAACCTAGTACCAACGACGTCTAGAATTCGTTGACTAGTACAATATTCTCGAACATTTGGCAACATTGTTAAGGGCTGATATTTACTGATCTTTTTTCCATAAGAAATGATGGATGTCCCACGCATTTGTTTGGTGTTCAGTATCGTAAGTCACCTTGTTCAAGAAACATTTTCCGTTGGCAAAACCAGAGAACACTGGTTTAGCACTGGTCCTCATTCGTCTGTATAAAAAGGAAAATGATATACATAGATGCTTTCTTTATGCATTTAGTTTTACCATTATAATAGAGGTAATAGTTAAATTAATAATTACCTGCAAGAAAAAACTGGTTATATAAATACCCGTCACTAAACGTGACTTTACATCGGCGTGACATTTATATACCCAAATTTTATCATGACTTCTAGAAGAAAAGGCAGAAAAAACAACAAATCGAAATCGAAAACTGACGACGCAGAAAAAGTTGCGAAATATAACCCGTACGCCTTCTTTAGCGCAGACGAACTGTCCCAAATTAAGGGTGTCCTTAAGATCAAAGAAGTGGTAATTTTCGGTTAATTCACTTGAGATTATGTGTTATGTATAACCTTTTTAGCTCAACATACCGATTGCCGCGGGATGTGTAATACTAAACAAGTTCGAAAGCTTGGAACGAACTGTGAAAAGTGGAGTGGATATCAACGAGCTTGGTCCTGTAAGTGTATTTATTTACAAATAACGCACCAACTTATTTATCATTTTATTACAGAATAACACGACGGCCCTAATTTGGGCCGTAAGATACAAATACTTGGACCTAATAAAGTTCCTTTTGGAGAATGGAGCCGATCCGACGATAAAGGTGGATAATGGAGAAAATATCGTAATTATCGCTCTGGAACATAAACTATGGGACGAAGCGACGTTCATAAGCTTTTGGGATTTGGTGTCCATCGTATCACCCATCGATGTGAATTCGACCAATAAAAATGGCCACACGATTTTGCACATCGCCGTGCGAAGAGAATGGGAACGGTTTATAGAACAACTTCTGGCTGGAAACGTTAGTATTTAAAGTAGAATATATTTTTTTTAAAAACAATGATACCGTCACTAGTTTTTCGATATACCATCCTGTACGTGGGATGAGAAGGTGTAATAGAGATGTAAAGTTATCGATTTGCATTCGATGAAAGCAATCGCATATTTGAAGAATACGATACATCTCTATTATATCCCTTCATCCAACATGGGAGCTGTTCCAATGCCTCAAGACCGTGAATTCTCGAGCCAATGGAAGAGCTCGCACGTGGGAAGGTACAATAGGGACGCTTCATGCTATGGGAAGAATCATATTTCTATACGAACATCCCTATTTCTTTGCGCCATACCTTTCCATTCCGACATGACGATTATTCGAGATAGGGATATGCGATAATGCCAAAGTATCGATACTTGGCCATCCCAAGTATCGATACTTTATATATGGCTAAATAAGTATCGATACTTCCAAAATTAAGTAACGTTTATAAAATGAACATCTGAAAAGGGTTTGGCAAATTGCGCATGTGCAGTGAGATAGGTACCTATGCTATATTTATGCAGGCCAATTGGCAAGCTGTATTTAAATTCAATTTTGTTACTAATAAATAGAAGAAGAAGAAGCTTTTTGCCAAGTTCACGAATATTATATTGACATTTGATATTTTTAGTGAGTACCAACTAGCCTAACTTTGAGGTTAAAATTCATCGTTGTGATCAATCAACTCAAGTAGAACCACAGACTAGAGTGCAGTGGTTTTGACTTTGGAAGGTTAACTATTTTTTTAAAACAATAAATGTAGGAAAAAAACCCTAATCTCAGTTTAATTGTCACAAGAACCAACTTGAACAGAATTTTGAAAAAATTCTTGATCAAGAAATTTGGCCAAGCAAATCTGGCTCATAGCTAGTCTAAGTACCGATACCTTCTCAGTGATCTGATATTCGATACTTGTAAAGTTCTGTAAGGTTAATATCGATACTAAATCATTGGTATCAAAAGCAGAATATCTATACCGGTACCGTATCAGTACCATCGGTATATCCCTAATTCGAGAATGCATGGCCCAAAATAATGAATAATAAACTTTGTGATTGCACACAATTTATTATACATTTTGTGTATCCTCAAATTCTTGCTCAAGAAATTCTGGATCATATCTAGTCTAAGTATCGATACTTTCTCAGTGATTTGATCTTCGATACTTGTGAAGCATTGTAAAGTTGCTATCGATACTAGGTATCATAAACGAAATTTCGATACCGGTATCGTATCAGTACCATCGGAATATCATTAGTTCGAGAATTCATTCCCCAAAACAATGAACAAATCATTTTGTGATTGCACATAATTTATTACAAACTTTGTGTAGATAAACTAAAACTTTTGCTTAAGAAATTTGGAAAAGTAAATCTGGCTCATATCATTTATGTGTGGATACTTTCTCAGTGATCTGGTATTTGATACTTGTAAACTATTGTACGGTTGGTATCGATATTAAACTACTTGGTATCATAAACAAAATATTGATATCGGTGGCATATCAGTACTATCGGAATATCACTAATTCGAGAATTATGCCTCAAAATAATCAACTGTAAGTTTTGTGATTGCACTCAACTTGTTATTTGTGTATTCTCAAATGCTTGCTCAAGAAATTTGGCCAAGTAAATCAGGCTCATTTCTAGTCTAAGAATCGATACTTTCTCAGTGATCTGGTATTCGATACTTGTAAAATATTGTAAGGTTGGTATCGATACTAAAATACTTGGTATCAGTATCATATCAATATTATTGGAATATCCCTAGTTCGAGAATTATGCACCAAATAATGAACCATAAATTTTGTGATTGCACACAATTTATTAGAAATTTTGTATATCCTCAAATACTTGCTCAAGAAATTCTGGCTCATATCTAGTTTAAGTATCGATACTTTCTCAGTGATTCGATATTCGATACTTGTAAAGCATTGTAAGGTAGGTATCGATACCGGTACCGTATCAGTACCATCGGAATATCCTTAATTCGAGAATTCATGCCCCAAAACAATGAACAATACATTTTGTGATTGCATATAATTTATTATAAATTATGTGTAATCTGAAATTTTTGCGTAATAAATTTGGAAAAGTAAATCTGGCTCATATCATCTACGTGTCGATGCTTTCTCAGTGATCTGATATTCGATACTTGTAATCTATTGTACGGTTGGTATCAATATTAAAATACTTGGTATCAAAAACAAAATATCGATATCGGTGCCACATCAGCACTATCGGAATAACCCTAATTCGAGAATTATGCCTCAAAATAATGAACTATAAGTTTTGTGATTGCACTCAACTTATTATAAATTTTGTATATTCTCAACTGCTTGCTCAAGAAATTTGGCCAAGTAAATCTGGCTCATTTTCAGCCTAAGAATCGATACTTTCTTAATGATATTCGATATTGTACCGTTGGTATCGCTACTGAACTATTTCGTATCAAACATAAAATATCGATATCGGTATCAAAGTACTATCAGAATATCCCTAATTCGAGAATTATGCCCCTAAATAATGAGCAATAAATTTTGTGATTGCACACAATTTATTATAAATGTTTGTGTAATCTGAAATGCTTTCTCAAGAAATTTGGCCAAGTAAATCTGGCTCATATCTAGCCTAAGTATCGATACTCTCTCAGTGATCTGGTATTCGATATTTGTAAAGCATTGTAAGGTAGGTATCGATACTAGGTATCAAAAAGTAAGTTTGGGATCGATACTAAAATACTTCGTCTCAGTATCATATTAATATTATTGGAATATCTATCTCTAATTCGAGAATTATGCCCCAAAATAATGAACAATAAATTTTGTGATTGCACATAATTTATTATACATATTTTGTATCCTCAAATTCTTGCTCAAGAAATTCTGGATCATATCTAGTCTAAGTATCGATACTTTCTCAGTGATGTGATCTTCGATACTTGTAAAGCATTGTAGAGTTGGTATCGATACTAGGTATCAAAAACAAAATATCGATACCGGTACCGTATCAGTACCATCGGAATATCCTTAATTCGAGAATTCATGCCCCAAAACAATGAACAATACATTTTGTGATTGCACATAATTTATCATAAATTTTGTGTAGATAATCTAAAACTTTTGCTTAAGAAATTTGGAAAAGTAAATCTGGCTCATATCATTTATGTGTCGATACTCTCTCAGT
>JAEQML010056680.1:0-33547 GCA_016904865.1 Pissodes strobi
TGTATCTTTATAATTAAATTCATGTTTCAAATCTAAGCTATGTTGTGCTAAAGCACATGTTTTTTTATTAAGCCTGCAATCACTTTTATGAGAGGTTATTCTGTCTTTTAAAATTCTTGAAGTTTGACCTATGTAAATTCCTTCACAGTTATTGCAGGGTATACTATAAACTACATCTGACATTTTAAAATTGTCATCTTTATCTTTAACTCTACTGAATAGTTGTCTTATTGTTTTTACTTGTTTATGCGCTATTTTGATTGTTTTTTTGAGAACTAAAAATCTTTATAATTTTATTGTTAATTTCTTTAATATATGGAAGGGAAAAATAAGAAATATTGTTTCGAAAGCTGAAATATCTTGAGTAATGTTGTTATTTAGTTGCTCATTTGTGTTAGTTTGCGTAGTGCTAAAGATTAGTTTATTTAAAAAATATTTTGGATAAGAGTTATTTAAAAGGATATCACGTAGTTTATTTAAATTTTGAATTTTGAGTGAGTGGTGAGAAATTCTTTCAATGCGTGTTTTTAGTGCTAATATAAGATTTATCTTCATTTTTGTGGAATGGTGAGAATAAAAATTGATATATCTGCCTGAATTGGTTGGTTTGATATATCAATCTAGTATAATTTGATTTTCATTATTCCTTATTAATTTAGTGTCAAGAAAAGGTACGCTTTTATTATATTCTTCTTCTACGGTGAATTGAATGTGTTTATTATAGCTATTGAATATTTGTAAGATTTCATTTAAACTATTTTCAGGCATCGACATAGTAACTTCGATTCGGATTAAATAATAATCTCGATCCAATAACATCGCTTTAGTCCATTTTTATTTCGCTTTAGCACCGCTTAGTATACGGCAAACATACCTCTCTCTACGACAATTCCAATTGCATTCCGTTGGCCTTGTTAAAGCTCTGTGTTCAAATACAATTTGTTTGCGGAGAAAAATGAAGTAAAGCCCTGAAAGTGTCCACTTTAGTCAAGGATTTCAAATAGTGGTTGCGAACATGAAACTGAATTGATAATAAACTGCCGGAACAGGAACAAGTTCAAAAATAGGTCCTTGAAAATGTTTTATCGTCAAGTTTATTTGGCTTGATATGTGTCTAGAGTATAAACGTGAGCCGTCGCGAAACGAATTTTAGATTTGTTATTTTGTGATGCGACGTATCTTAAAAACAAGGGAATAAGTAAGGCTTTCTGTGGATCGACAGGTCAAGTCGCTTAGTTTGGATTAGGGTTTTTTCGTGAAATATTGCCTAATAAAAATACTAAAAAAAATATGTCCCAATATGAAAATAATAGCTGGTCATATTAGCCCAACTTTTTTTTACTGATTTATTTCGAGATATTTTATCAACATTGTTATACTTGATACCAATCAATTTATGTCATAATTTATTAGCCGCATAATCAAATCTTTAAAATTTTATTTGAATAAAAAATTCAGTTACAATTTGATTATTTTTTAACTTTCATAAACATCTTAACAAATTAGGTGACACTATGAACACTAGGCATCGACTAATCGCCGTTTACTAGACTGCACTCTATAGCCGTGGTAACAATTTTACTCATTTTTTTCTGGAATTACAATCACTAAAAATTACACTCAACTCATTTATGTAGAAGAAATGCGCTGTTTGATATTAAATGCATTTTCTTAACAGAAAAAGCTTCCACGTATCCACGTCTATTGCAGGAACAACGCTTTTATTAAAAAAGTTTTTCGGTGTTTTTAAAATTAGTAAAAATCAGGCTAGTTACTAAGGTATTTTCACTTCAGAATTAGAAACTGAGAGAAAATAAAAGGCTACCTATGCGATGGGGATTTTACCACTGTAGGTTAGCATACACAATGCAAAAGAAAGACTCAATCAATCATCATATTTATTTGTTTGTTTCCTTTACAATAGTGCCCTAATACTACTGATACAGCTCTATACTAAATACATATTGAGTTTCAATCCCTAACTGGCCCGTATGGGCTACAGTAGGGTTACGCAACATGCTAATAATATGTTAACAGATGTTATGTTATTAAGACTGTTTACATGTAGGTTCGAGGCATTGCTGTGAGCAACTTAGCTTACTTAGGATAATATTGTCACGAGTAATTTTAAGGGGTAGCTCGTTTATTTAAAGAATAACTTCTCAGAGAAGGGCCTTGTCGCGATTAGTACAATGACGGGGTCTCAATGCTTCCTTTACTCCTCCACTGAATGTTCTACCCGTGAGGACACGCCTTGTTTAGCGTGCCGGGGGGGTAACTGAGGTAGACCGGGATCGCGTTACGTGAGGTAAGAAGAGATGATAAAGTAAGCACGTTTAGTTTATAACAATAACAATGTATTAACGATAAAACTTTAACAACAATTATTGGTCAGAGAAAATGAGATTCTATTATACCCGATTACTACGGTGCGCATGTTTTCTCGATTTGAGGTACTGTTCATAGGTCTTTGTTTACTGTCTTATAATTTATAGTTTTTCTTTAGAGCTGGGTTTTATTTAAGAGCACTAAGAGCTTTCACTAAACTTTTTAACTGACTATTTAGACACTTGTCTTTCTCAACACTCTGACAAACTTCTTGTCAAGACTTTACTATGGAGGTTGTGCAACCCCTGGTCCTAGCAGTCGTCAAATGGCTAACCGGTACCAGGTTGGGTAGGAAAGGAATGGAACCTAAAGCAGTCGTATGACTAACTTTAGGAGCGGATAGAACCCAGAAGGCAGTCGTCAAGTGGCTAACCTTGGGAGCTGGAGGTGAGACCAAAGTCTGCCGAACTGAGGATTCGGTAGCGTATTTATATAAAACAAAGTGATGATCATTGCATGCATAAGGTTCAAAGTCGCTCCCGTTGATAGCTCGCGTTGTTTATAGTTTGCCTTTAATGTTCATATAACAATCTCCAAGTTCAAGTTCAAACTTTCGACAGGGTGATATTTGTTTAGTAGCTTATGCATTTTAGTAGATTACAATATCCTTTCAAGCGTTTTGATTACCTACGGATGCCTATTTTCTTATGTATGCTATGCTTTTAAGGAGCGAAAATGTTAGCAGGTATTTGACTATGGAGAAAAGACTCCATTTCACGTTACTTAATCTATGGGGACTATCACAAAACATGTATAGTATATACAACACATTTATTCTGTCATTTATTCGCTCATTCATACTCATATATCTACAACTCATTTATACATGTATATTGTATATACTCCTGATATTCTTATGTACATCTCATTCATACCTTTATATATACATTGAGGGGTGTGCGTATGCAGATTTCTGTTTGGATAGAATTTATTCTTCTTGTTTTAAGTAGAACCATTCGACTTGCATTCATATTTACATCACATTCACGCTAGTATATACATCAGAAGGGTTTGCTGACGCAAAAGCCCCTGGTGAGGGAGGGAAGAGTAATGGAATCAATGGTAGGCTGACGTCGCCATGCCGTAATTTTCATGCAGGGAGCAAGGAGCAGCAAACAACATTCCAATGCTTTGAATGACTGAGCCAGACTGAGCCTAAGAAGCAAGCAAAGAAGCAGGTTGCCCCGCTCGCCGCACACCTCAGCGGTGGGGGATTATGCGTACGATGCTGATTTTCGTGCGGTGACGGTGTGTTTTCTGTGCTCCTGATACCTTTATGTATTGTCATTAGAGGGTATCTTGGAGCTTTAGAGGTGCTAGGAAGTGGGGATAGGTGGATTTTAGTACATGAGGGATGTTTTGCTAGGGTAGTCTGGGTTTTAGGTAGAAAAGGGATGTTTTAGCATGTATTGGACCGTGTGCCAGTCGATGTTCCGGGTGTAAGTTCGCTATATTGGCCTTCCTTGGCGAGCCACGCACCCCGAATTCGAAAAATCTGCACGCCAGGCGGTCAATATGCTCTCGCACATATTCCATCCCCGCCCAGTTGTGCAGCTCCCTCGTTCTCGTATGCCAACCAGCCGAGAAGGCGGCTCTCAGGTGTTTGTTCTGGAGCATCTGGATTTTATCCAAGTGTGTTTCGGCCACGGAACACCAGACAGGCGCTCCATACAGGAGCGTCGGTCTTGTGGTTGCCCGATAAATTTTTAGTTTATTCGAGAAACGACCTGTTTTTAATGAGCATTTTGAGATTATTTATAATTAGAAATTTTTTATTTTTAATATGTGTCACGTGCCTGTGGAAGCGTAGTCCTACGTCCAGGACTATGCCTAGGTATTTCACGTGGGTTTTGGGCCTTACTTCTGTGTTTTGGATTAGTAACGGCCTGCTTTCGATGTTAGTTCTTTTTCTTTTAAAAATGGTCATTTCGGTTTTCCCGGCATTTAACCTCATCTTCCATTTATCAAAATATGGCATGATTTGCTGCATGTGCCTGCTTAGGCTGTCAACTGCTGTCTGCGCGTGAGGGGAGCTGGAATAAAGGGCTGTGTCGTCAGCATATAGAGCTAGCGACGTTTCGGCATGGTAGGGAAGGTCAGCTATGTAATAGCTGAACAGCTGCGGGGATAATACTGTTCCCTGCGGGACCCCAACTTCTATTCTTCTCGTGGTCGAGACTGACGTGGCAATTTTCACCGAGAAGGTGCGCCCGGCAAGATATGACCCAGCGAGCGCTGCGAGATGGAGGGGAAATCCATACTCAATAAAGAGTTTGTGCAGCAACCCGCCATGCCACACCCTGTCAAACGCTCGTTCAATGTCGAGTAATAGCAGGGCGGTGCAATGCCGTAAGTTAAAGCTATCATATATATCTGACACAATTTTCGCAGCGAGCATGTTAGTATTATGTCCGCTGCGAAAACCAAACTGCTCCTGTTATATTACTTTAAGCTTTTCGGCTGCCCCGTTAAATTTCGGTAACAAAAGCTTCTCGGTGACTTTGCCAAGCGTGTTCAGAAGCGATATAGGGCGGTATGAACTCGTGAGGGTCGGATCTTTACCGGGTTTATGAAACAGTATTATATTCGCTTCCTTCCAGGAGCTCGGGAAGTGTTGCAAGCGAATTACAGCATTCACGATGTGCATTAACTGTATAATGGTTTTAGTAGGAAGATTTTGAGTAGGATGTAGGGGATGTTGTCAATTCCCGGCGCCTTGTTCTTCGGCAGATGGGTCAGAATTTTCCGGACTTCGGTAGGCGTTACTCGTGCTTTATCCATAACCTTGGGCGGTATGGGGAAAGCGCGGTTTCTAAACGGGTTGACTTGCTCCGTAATTTGAGCGTGCAATAGCACAGTGTCCGGCGCCTCTCTGTGAACCTCCGCAAAGGCTTCGGCTTTTTCTTGATCTTCAAGAATTTCTCGCCCCCCGTGACGTATCACTGGGTATTCAGCCTGCGCCCCGCGAACCTGCCTAGCGAGTTTCCACAGAGAGCCATCCCCTGTGCCAAGCTCGTTTACGAAGCTCATCCATTTCGCGCTTTTATATTCCCGAATCCGTGTTCTGATCTGCTCAGTAATCGCGTTTATACGCCGCTTTTCGAGCGGTTCCCGGTTTCGTTGCCATCTGCGTCGCAACCGGTTTCGGAAATTGATAAGATTTGGGATATCATCAGGAAGAGTTTCCACGTATGGCTTCTTCCTGATTACCGGACAAATAGCGTCTCGCACGCGCTGTATATTGGTGGTTAGTGTGTCAACCTCCCGCTCTAGCTCCCGGACAGAGTCGATTTGCCTCGGGATGATTGTGGCCTGATTGAGACCCTCTCGGAAGGCCCGCCAATCAAGATTCTTATATGAGATATGCGTCTCATAGGCTACCGGCCGCCTGTCAGGCCTTAATACTGACAGACTAATCCTGATTGGCAGGTGGTCTGAGTTTAAGTCATTTATGACTTTCAGTGGAGAAGTGTTCATCCCTCGGGTCATCGCAATGTCCAGAAACGAGGGCGTTTGATGTTCACGGGGGTAATGTGTAGGGCTGTTCGTTCGAAGTAGTTGGATGTCCAAGTTATCTTCAATAATCCTAGTCAGTGCGAGTCCCCAGGGGAGACTGTTGTATCTGCTAGAACAGCTGCGCCCAACGAAAGGTTAATAGCTTAATCGTCCCTGCTGGGATAACAGGTACGTGTATTGTCAGACGACAAGAAATAGTGTCATTTCTGTAGTGCTCGATTGTTTTTTTTCGCACGCCTTGCCGTCATGGCCAACTGAACTAATAACAAAACTTAAAAGCCGTATAGCATTTTTACAATAGAAAAATGTTAAATTGCCAATATTTCAAAAACTACAAGTTTTTCGAATAGACAACCTTATACAAAGTCGCCCTTATTTTTAATGCTAAAGAAGATAAAATTATAAAAAGAGGGGTTTATGTTTGAAAAAAATGTCAAAGATTTTTTTATTTAAATTTTTAATGTTAGTTTTTGTATTTAATTATTAAACAAACTGCCAGCACAGACTACTAAAGTAGATCCCCTTCTACAAGGAAACCAACTCCAATTAAATAATAAAGGCTTTCAGCAGGAGAAATTGATAGTTATATTTAGACCTGCAAACGTAATTTTTGACATAAAATTCAAAATATGTCAAAAACGGATAGACTTAGGTACAGGATATTTAATATAAAATGTATCTAGAATTTTCTGAGGAAATCAAAAATGCCTTAATATACAGACTAGTTTGCTTAAAGTAAGGAAGTTGATACTTGTCCACAAAAATACGAACACCCTCTTTATATAAAAATATCATATTTTAAAAATTTTAGTAACTCCAAAGAACTTTTGTATTAAATTTTTTTTAGACTCCCCGTAGGTTCTGAAATAAGGTATCATCCCATAATAAACGGGCCACCCTGTTCATGCAGGGAACTGGTTTAGGTGAGAAACAAAGTCTGCCGAACTGATGGTTCACTGGGATATTTATATAATAAAACGTGCTGCTCGTTGCACGTTTAAGGCTCATAATCGCCTGCGCTGCCCGCTCGCACTCTTCATAATTTATCTTGCATGTTGCCATAATACTTTCCAAGTTCAAGTTCAAACTTAGCACAGGGTGATATTTACTTAGTAATTTATGCATTCTAGTAGATCACAATATTGAGAACATTTATAACTAAAGATACGAAGGCCAGGACGCCCTGTCTTGAAAGATAATAAATACAATATTATTTAATTTTTAGAGGGAGAGAGCAAATGAAATATATTTTAAGTATTTACGCCAAAAAATTTTTTATGTGATCTTGTTCTTATGATCATGTTTTATTAATGCAAAATTACTGAAATCTTAACTAAATATACAGTATATGCAAATTTTAATAGCTCCTAATATTATCTCCCCTATTCATTTTAGAGCAAACTTGAATGAGACTTTTTTGAAGGTCCTTGTATGGTAGACTCCCATGTAAAATATGAATAATTTTCATTTAGCGAATTAAGAGGTATTTTGAAAAATATTTCCTAAAATTTGTGGTACAAAAATGGGATCCTGATAATTTTCTCAATTAAACCACCAGCAGATGTCAAATTATAATAACTGACAAACGATTTCATATTTTATAGTAACTATTTGTCTTTATTTGTTAAAAATGCTCTACACAACAGAAGAAAAAGTAACCATGATTAAATGGTACTATTCCGGTAACAGTTTTCGGGCAATAGCCGATATGTTTGCCGTGAATTATCCTGATAGACCTGTACCCAGCAAGTCAACAGTGCGTAGTGTTGTTCGACGTTTCGAGAAAGAAGGCACTGTAACTGCTCGAGACCGATTGCCGGAGCCGAAGAGCAGGAAAATAACGCGGATTTGGAAATCCTTCTTCATGCCGAGGAGAATAGTGGCCTTGGCACCAGATGTCTTGGTGAAGTTGTGGATAAGTGTCACACCACAGTGTGGCGTAAACTGAGAAAATATAAATATCACACCTACAAGCATCAAAAACATCAGGAATTACGAGACGGAGATGAGTTTCGAAGAGCTGAATTTTGTTTTCATGTAATGCAAAGAGCCAATAATGACCGAAGTTTTTTGCGCAATATCTGTTTCACGGATGAGTGTACGTTTACGCTGAACAATGAACCTAATTCTCAAAACCTCAGGTATTGGAGCAAAACAAATCAACACCGCTTTGTTGAAACAAGGACACAATATCCCCAAAAGATTAAGGTAATTTTTCAGTTTAGCAACCATTGGAATTTTGTAAAAACACTTTTTTCTTCAAACGTCAGTAAATCCGTCATTACTCGACTGTGTAGACGGCAGTGAAGTTTCGTTTTTCTTCCGCCGGAGCTTTACTTTTCACTTTTCCGCCGGCGGAGGTAAAAGTGTTATCATAGCAACATAGATACAATACAAACAAACATCAAAATAAGCGTCAACAACTCAAGAGTTATTAAACTAAAATTTGTATTTATCACTCAATGTGTGACTGCATTTCTAAAAATCACTAATTTAGGAACAAATTGGTTATTATTTAATCGAACTTACCCAATAACTGCTTATCAATACGGAATTAAAACGCAATCAAATACGCAGTTTTAAAAATATAATTATTGTTGACAGTGTCCGCTGACAGCTTTATGTTACATTACTATAGCAACCTGAGCCTATTCACCGACACCGCACCGGTCTAAGCCGCCTTGCGAACCCACTTATCTTTAATAATAATTATTATTACTATTAAAAAGAGACTTTTTGCATTAATTTGTCGACATTTGAAGAAAAAACAGCATATTTTATTTGGAGGAAAAGTTACTTTTCATGGCTTGCTCTCTATTACCAGCCTCACTCCGTTCGGCTGTTAAACACGAGCGCGCCATGAAAAGTATTACTTTTCCTCCATATAAAATAATATACTATTTTATTCCTCATTTAGACACTTTTAAAAGACGTTTTTGACCATTAAAATATTGCGCAATTGTTTGGTTTTCCCACAAAAAAGCCCCAAAGTTCGACTTTTGAGGAGCTGAAATGTACAAATCATGACATTTTTGGTATCTGACGCAGGAGGATTGTTACAATGTTGCCAAAGGTTGCACCTTTTCTTACGAGGTAAAGAAACGCTAACTCAAATTCACGTATGCGTAACCAACAAGGACTAACGCAAACTAACCGAAGCTAACCTAAATTAATGTAAAAATAATTATTTATTTATATATTTGTTGTAAGTTTAGATAATTATTGGATATCATAGAAAATCGGATTTTTTATATTTCTATGCATTAAAAAAGTAAATTTGAAAGAAAATAGATCGGTGGAAACAAGATTTTCTGCATATTTTTATAATTTTGGTTAATTGGTTGGATCATCTTTCACTTAGCTGAAATACATAACTGATTTCAGAAATTTCCCCAAATACAAAATCATAAAAAAAAATTCTGCGGAAATGCATCATTTTCATTTTTTCAACTCTAGATTAACTGAAATTAGTTACATGAAAACTGTTTTACATTCTAAATAGTTTTCTAAACATAATACCCTAAAAAAATTCTTGATTTTAATTTTATTTGAAAATATTGAAAAAAGAAGCTTTTCTAAATAGAAATTCACGAAAATATTTCTGCCAAAATGTATAATTTTTATTTTTCCAGTTACATGAAAACATGTTTTTACGATTTATTGTGAACTACAATACGAGCTACCTACGACCATTAAATATAAACAATGGGTCTACCTAATCCTAGTGACACACTTACGACCTGTTCCAAACTACTTCCCGCTACTTATAGTACGGGAGGCCACGACCAAGATTTTTCGACAATCGCTATCCGCAAACTTCTTTGTGGCTTTGGTAATTATATTATTTTGATTCTAAAACTGGTATTTTCAGACATTTTGGGTGGTGCTTATGCCCTTAATTAATTTTTAAA
The DNA here is from genome assembly GCA_016904865.1 of Pissodes strobi. Taxonomy (NCBI): domain Eukaryota; kingdom Metazoa; phylum Arthropoda; class Insecta; order Coleoptera; family Curculionidae; genus Pissodes; species Pissodes strobi. The sequence goes on from JAEQML010056680.1 coordinate 9,816, forward strand.
GTTGTTATCAATTTAGACCCTAAAAACACATAGCAAACTGTCTGCTTTTCGATATGCTGTTAAATAATAGTGTAAATAATGTTTTTTTTTGGACATCAGAAAAAAATAGTGGTGCATGTACATAGGGTAGTTTAAAAAATAAATAAAAATGACGAAAGAAAAAAAACTTTTTGCTGTCTGTCTGAAAACTATCTTCTTTCGTTAATTGTGGCGAGTTGATACTTAAAAAATCATTTTCAGAAATATGTGCCGGTGCGTTTCATTTTATGAGAGGGCGTAACATGTAAAATTTTGGGGGAGGGGAAACTTATCGCTATTTATCTGAAATCAGATATATATGGTAGAAAGACGATTCTGCATCACAAAAATGCTAATATCAGATACATTACGCTGTGCCCGCTGCTAATCAGACAAACTTTTGTTGACCATAATTGAGCAGGAAACATTGAAAATTGTATTTAATTACTACAATGCCAAAGGACATGGTTATCTCGCTGTCGAACTGTAAAATAAATAGGTGACACACTGGCGTTTCTGCACAAGCGACAAATTCTACCAGCATCACCGGCTGTGAGACAGGTCCGTGAAAAATGTTATTAAATACTTTTCTTTGCTTTCGCACCACTGAAAGTGTCTGAAAACATTATTTTCATTAAAAAGTCACTCAAACAAGTATGTTAAAAATATTTGAATCGGACAGCTATAAATTTATAAGGTTAGATGTGTATACAACTTTTGGTTATCATATTACAAAAATGCAACACCGCAGATGTCTGATATAAAACTTTTTATTACAATACGAACTTATGTTAATTGATTTATCCAATAACCAGACGGATAGCAATAAATTTTTGTCATCATAATTTTTTGCAAAGCAGAAACGGCGCCCCACTAAAACGCACCGTTTCCGGATACTAGTTGATAAGGCAAAAATTCATGATTTAATATGTTTTATCTATTTCTTATGGTTTTAAACGGATAGCGATAATCAAGGGTTTTGGTCGTGGCCTCCTGTACTATTACGAACCACCCTGCGCTATCTACGACCTACTCCAAGCTAGTCCGCGCTACCTACGACCTAGTTCAAGCTACTCCGAGCTACCTACAATCTACTCCGAGCTACCTACAATCTGCTCCGAGCTACTCCGCGCAACATACGACCTACTCCAAGCTACTCCGACCTACCTAAAATCTACTAACCCAAACTAACCCAAACTACCCAGAGATATCTTACGACCCTAGTTAGTTTCGTTTCGTTTTAGTAACTACGCACTTGCTTCGTGCATGCCTCAGCCATATCATTTTCACCCAAGCCTAGGCGAAATCATTTCGGTTAGCTTGAGTTAGATTGGGTTAACTTTAGTTACTTTCGATTAATTTCGTCTCGTTTAAGCCATTACGCACCTTCGTGAAGAAAGGCTTGCGCAAATCACAAGCCTTTCTTCATGCAAGCTTAGACAAAACTATTTCTATTAGCTTGGGTTGGCTTTGGTTAGTTTGGGTTAGCCTTGGTTAGTTTGGGTTAGTTTTGGTTAGTTTGGGTTAGTTTCGTCTCGTTTAAGCCACTACGCACTTGCGTGAAGAAAGGCTTGCGCAAAGCGCAAGCCTCTCTCTACGCAGCCCTAGATGAAACAATTTCGATTAGCTTGGGTTAGCTTTGATTATTCTGAGTTTTCTTTGGTTAGTTTTGTGTTAGCTTTAGTTACTTTGGGTTAGCTTTGGGTAGTTTCGGTTAGCTTTGGTTAGATTCGTCAAGTTTAAACCACTACACACTTGCGTGAAGAGAGGATTGCTAATCCAAACTAACCAAAGCTAACCGAAATAGTTTCGCATAGGCTTTCTTCAGGCAACTGCGTAGTGACTTAAACGAGACGAAACTAAACAAAGCTAACCTAAACTAACCAAACCTAACCCAAACTAACTAAAGCTAACCCAAACCCAAACTAATCAAAGCTAACCGAAGCTAACCGAAATTGTTTCGTCTAGGGTTGCCCCCTCGTTCATGCAAGCTTAGGCGAAACAATTTCGGTTAGCTTGGGTTAGCTTTAGTTAGTTTGGGTTTGCTTTGGTTAGTTTGGGTTAGCTTTAGTTAGTTTGGGTTAGCTTTGGTTAGTTTCGTCTCGTTTAAACCACTACGCACTTGCGTGAAGAGAGGATTGCGCGAAGCGCAAGCTTTTCTTCACGCAAGCCTAGGCGAAACAATTTCGGTTAGCTTGGGTTAGTTTTTTCTGGAAAACATGCCATGTGAAAAATTAATATATTTCACTTCACGCATAACCCTTCGCTCGCTCCGTTCGACTCGGGGGCGTAACGAACAAGAACTAACCCAAGCTAACCCAAAATAATGTAAAAAATAAATATGTTTCACTTCACGTATGGCCCTCCGCTCGCTCCGGGGCAACCAACTAGGACTAACCCAAACTAAGCCCAAGGATTAACCAAAACTAACCCAATTTAATGTGAAAAATTAATATATTTCACTTCGCGCATAACCTTTTGCTCGCTCCGCTCGATTCGGGGGTGTAACGAACAAGAACTAACTCAAGCTAACGCAAAATAATGTAAAAAATAAATATGTTTCATTTCTACGTATGGCCCTCCGCTCGCTTCGCTCGCTCCGGGGGCAACCAACTAGTACTAACCCAAACTAACCGAAGCTAACTCAAATTAATGTAAAAATAAATCCCTTCTTTGGTTAATCGTCCTATAGAACGATACTTTTTGTAGCCAATTTTTGCTAAAAGAAACTTAAGCCCAAGGATTAACCAAAACTAACGGGAGCTAACCCAATTTAATGTGAAAAATTAATATATTTCACTTCGCGCATAACCCTTTGCTCGCTCCTCGATTCGGGGGTGTAACGAACAAGAACTAACCCAAGCTAACCGAAAATAATGTAAAAAATAAATATGTTTCACTTCACGTATGGCCCTCCGCTCGCTTCGCTCGCTGGGGACAACCAACTAGACCTAGCCCAAACTAACCGAAGCTAACTCAAAGTAATGTAAAAATAGATCACTTCTCTGGTTAATTGCTGTAAGTTTAGATAATTATTGGATATTATAGAAATTCGCGTTTTTTATATATCTATGCATTAAAAAAGTAAATTTGAAAGAAAGTAGATCGGTGATAACAAAATTTTCTGCATATTTTTATAATTTTGTCTAATTGGATTATAACCAATCCTAAAGCGCGCTTTTCTTTTAGTAGTTAAATTGGGCTAGTTTTGGTTAGCTTGGGTTAGTTTTAATTAATTTGAGTTAGTTTCGGTTTGCTTCCGTTAGTTTGGGTTAGATTCGGTTAGCTTTTTTTTAGCTTGGGTTGGTTTTGGTTATCTTTGGTTAACTTGGGTTAGTTTTGGTTAGCTTCAGGTAATTTGGTAAATAAAGCAAGGAACGTACGCAAAGCGCACGTCTTAACTTCTCACACACTTTTGGCCTTACGCGAGATAGATTATGTCATTGATTCAAGTCATTTTCGTGTATTTATTTTTCATTAAAATAATATTTTTATTGCAGATGGATGTATATTTATTTTTTAAACAAATATAACCACTTCATAATTGTTGGTTAGAGCCTCATTATAATTTTACCAAAATTGTTAAAAAAAAGATGCATAAAATCCTGTTTTCGCTGGTCTGTCTTTCAAATTGACTTCTTTAATGCATTATAAAAACTACAAACGTAAAATATCGCGAATTTCTATTTCTATCCAACTGTGACCTTCGTTTGGGTTAATACAATATATAAAAGCGAATGGTACGTTTCATTGTGTGTATTTGTATCATTCACCTGAATAAAAGAGAGACAACGCCAAACATTGTGCACGATTTTCAATAATGAATTTTCGTAACAAATTTACAGTGAAATTTTTAAAATGAAATCTGGCAACAGTGTGCTTGTGACAAATTAAACATTGAAGTTTTGGCTACTGACATTACTGACAGTGACAAGAAGGAGAATATATTTACTTATTTACAACTAAAACTTAATTTTATTTAATGGGGCTATCTGTCGCTCTGAGTTAGATCCGAAATAAAACGTAGGCCTCTTGTTCTTGTAATTAATATTTTCAGACGTGTATTGACTATATTTGTAGTGCTTTTTTTGAAGTGGCTCGGCAAGAGTAATGGCGATTGTAGTGCACCAACAAATGTGAAAAGAATAGTATATTATTTTATATGGAGGAAAAGTCATACTTTTCATGGCGCGCTCGTGTTTAACAGCCGAACGGAGTGAGGCTGGTAATAGAGAGCAAGCCATGAAAAGTAACTTTTCCTCCAAATAAAATATGCTGTTTTTTCTTCAAATGTCGACATATTAATGCAAAAACATCTCTTAATAGTAATAATACCTAATTATTATTAAAGATAAATGGGTTCGCAAGGCGACTTAGACCACGGTCGTAGGTGGCCTTGCTTAGACCGGTGTCGGTGAATATAAATGTAACATAAAGCTGTCAGTGGACACTGTCAACAATAATTATTTTTTTAAGATGGCGTCTCCGATTGCGTTTTAATTCCGTATTGATAAGCAGTTATTGAGTAAGTTCGATTAAATAATAACCAATTTGTTCCTAAATTAGTGATTTTTAGAAATGCAGTCACAAATTGAGTGATAAATACAAATTGTAGTTTAATAAATCTTGAGTTGTTGACGCTTATTTTGTTGTCTGTTTGTATTGTATCTATGTTGCTATGACAACACTTTTACCTCCGCCGGCGGAAAAGTGAAAAGTAAAGCTCCGGCGGAGGAAAAACGAAACTTCACGACCGCCTACACAGTCGAGTAATGACGGATTTGCTGACGTTTGAAGAAAAAATTATTTAATTACACACCTTTTCATGCTTTGCGCAGCATATAATGGTATGGACTCTATTCTGGACGTTGCACAGAATCAGTGAATATTTGTTTTAAGTCTGTGGTTAAATGGTTGCTAAACTGAAAAATTACCAAAAAATATAATTTCTGCTAGTACGGGAGGCCACAACCAAGATCTTTCGACAATCGCTATCCGCAAAGTTCTTTGTGGCATTGGTAATTTTATTATTTTGATTCGAAAACCGGTATTTTCAGACATTTTGCGCGGTGTTTATGCCCTTAATTAATTTTTAAAGTTGTTATTAATTCGGACCCTAAAAACTGATAGCAAACTGTCTGCTTTTCGATATGCTATTAAATAACAGTGTAAATATTATGTTTTTTTTTTGGATATCAGAAAAAAATAGTGGTGCATGTACATAGGGGAATTTAAAAAAATAATAAAAATGACAAAAGAAAAAAAAATTTTTGCTATCTGTCTGAAAACTATTTTCTATCGTTAATTGTGGTGAATTGATACTTAAAAGGCCATTTTCAGAAATATGTCCCGGTGCCTTTAATTTTATGAGAATGCGTAACATGTAAAAATTTTGGGGGAGGGAAACTTATCACTGTTTGTCTGAAATCAGGTATATATGATAGAAAGATGGTTCTGCATCACAAAGATGCTAATATCAGACACATTAACCTGTGCACGCTGCTAATCAGACAAACTTGTAGACCATTGCCATTGCATTGACTTTGATAGTTTTGTCACCAAAAGCATTTTGTATACGTTACAATCATTATGATGCCAAAAGACAAGGTTATCTCGCTGTCCAACTGTAAAATACAGTAAAATAAACAGCTGGCAGGCTAGCGTTTTCGCGCAAGCGACAACTTCTACCAGCATCACCGGCTGTGAGACAGGTCCGTCAAAAGTTTTATTAAATCCCTTTTTTTTGCTTTCGCACCATTGAAAATGTCTGAAAACATTATTTTCCTAATAAAGTCACTCAAACAAGTATGTTAAAAAATATTTCAATCGGACAGCGATCAATTTATAAGGTCCGATGTGTATACAACTTCTGGTTATCATATTACAAAAGTGCAACACCGCAGATGTCTGATATAAAATTTTTTATTACAATATGAACTTATATTAATTGATTTATTCAATAACCAGACGAATAGCAATAAATTTTTGTCATCTTAATTTTTTGCCAAGCAGTAATGGCGCCCCATTAAAACGCACCGTTTCCGGACACTAGTTGATAAGGCAAAAATTGTGTTTTATCTATTTTTTATGGTTATAAACGGATAGCGATAATCAAGGGTTTTGGTCCAGTGGCGTGCACACAATGAAAGCACAAATGCATTGCCTACCCTGATGTTTTGACATTTTTTATATTTTCACATTTAATTTTAATCCTGATAATATAAATTATAATTTTACTAATAAGTATAATCCAAATTTAAACAGCTTAGCTTAAGCGCCAATTAAAATATTAATTATATTATAGAAAAACATCACAGTCTACCACTCATATTACGCTACCTATATTAAACGGAATAATATTCTCCGACGGCAACCGCTAAAAAGCATTCCATAACAAACCGAAGGCATGCATTTATACCGTCAATACTGGATTTACTATGGAAGCGAAAAGCAGTGCTTGAAAAAAGGCAGCCAAATGAAACGTTACATAAAAAGAAAAGAGACAAAGCCAGTGGCGTGCAGTGCCATTTAGGAGAGGGTAGGCAACATAATCGAAAATGATACAGAAGGAATACACCCAAAAACGTCCATTTTGAGGCTCCAAAAAATGTAGTCATAAAGCCTTTTCAATTCGAGTTTCGCCAAAACTATGCAAAGAAAATGCGTTGTAAATGGTTAGTGGACTGGCCTTGTTTTTCTGAGACATTTGACACATTATTTACATCAATATACCCACGTTTCCTCTACAATTTCGTTCTTCGCCAAAGAGTAAGCATAGCAAACAATACATTTTAATTTTATGACGACACCTGCAGAGCCACTAATAATTGTCATGGATTTTTTTATTAAAATATCGAGGTTCTCTTCCTAACCAACAAAACTAACCCACAAAGAAAACAACAACCCCTTGTATAGGTACTAAACTAACTAAACTTTCAAAACTATAACTAAAAGCGCAGGGCGTCAAATCCCAATCTCACACAAGAATAGGGCACGTGGAAAGGGAACCTGAGATTATTCTTATTTATGGCTGGCCAATGCCGGTGTTGTATTATCGGGTTTCAGTTTCTTGCAAAAAAAATGCATGGCGTTATTAATACCCAGATATCGAAATATTAATTAATTTAGGGATTCCCCATGTACTGTAATTTTAAACATTATTAAATAATAAAGCTTTCTTAACCAAACCCTGTAATGATGTAACCGGTAATCGCTTTCAAACCATTTAATAACGCGCAAAAAGACAATAGCAATATGATCCTTGGTAAAAAAGAATGTCTATCAAATCAAAACATTAATTAAAGAGAGCACATTTTGGCAACAGCACTTATCGTTGCGTCGTCGCGTCGGTCGGCCCGGATCATCTTCGCATGCTTTGTCTCTTTTCTTTTTATGTAACGTTTCATTTGGCTGTCTTTTTTCAAGCACTGCTTTTCCCTTCCATAGTAAATCCAGTATTGACGGTATAAGTGCATGCCTTCGGTTTGTTATGGAATGCTTTTTAGCGGTTGCCGTCGGAGAATATTATTCCGTTTAATATAGGTAGCGTAATATGAGTGGTAGACTGTGATGTTTTTCTATAATATAATTAATATTTTGATTAGTGCTTAAGATAAGCTTTTTAAATTTGGATTATACTTATTAGTAAAATTATAATTTATATTATCGGGATTAAAATTAAATGGAAAACTATAAAAAATGTCAAAACATCAGGGTAGGCAATGCATTTGTGCTTTCATTGTGTGCACGCCACTGGACCAAAACCCTTGATTATCGCTATCCGTTTATAACCATAAAAAATAGATAAAACACAATTTTTGCCTTATCAACTAGTGTCCGGAAACGGTGCGTTTTAATGGGGCGCCATTACTGCTTGGCAAAAAATTAAGATGACAAAAATTTATTGCTATTCGTCTGGTTATTGAATAAATCAATTAATATAAGTTCATATTGTAATAAAAAATTTTATATCAGACATCTGCGGTGTTGCACTTTTGTAATATGATAACCAGAAGTTGTATACACATCGGACCTTATAAATTGATCGCTGTCCGATTGAAATATTTTTTAACATACTTGTTTGAGTGACTTTATTAGGAAAATAATGTTTTCAGACATTTTCAATGGTGCGAAAGCAAAAAAAAGGGATTTAATAAAACTTTTGACGGACCTGTCTCACAGCCGGTGATGCTGGTAGAAGTTGTCGCTTGCGCGAAAACGCTAGCCTGCCAGCTGTTTATTTTACTGTATTTTACAGTTGGACAGCGAGATAACCTTGTCTTTTGGCATCATAATGATTGTAACGTATACAAAATGCTTTTGGTGACAAAACTATCAAAGTCAATGCAATGGCAATGGTCTACAAGTTTGTCTGATTAGCAGCGTGCACAGGTTAATGTGTCTGATATTAGCATCTTTGTGATGCAGAACCATCTTTCTATCATATATACCTGATTTCAGACAAACAGTGATAAGTTTCCCTCCCCCAAAATTTTTACATGTTACGCATTCTCATAAAATTAAAGGCACCGGGACATATTTCTGAAAATGGCCTTTTAAGTATCAATTCACCACAATTAACGATAGAAAATAGTTTTCAGACAGATAGCAAAAATTTTTTTTTCTTTTGTCATTTTTATTATTTTTTTAAATTCCCCTATGTACATGCACCACTATTTTTTTCTGATATCCAAAAAAAAAACATAATATTTACACTGTTATTTAATAGCATATCGAAAAGCAGACAGTTTGCTATCAGTTTTTAGGGTCCGAATTAATAACAACTTTAAAAATTAATTAAGGGCATAAACACCGCGCAAAATGTCTGAAAATACCGGTTTTCGAATCAAAATAATAAAATTACCAATGCCACAAAGAACTTTGCGGATAGCGATTGTCGAAAGATCTTGGTTGTGGCCTCCCGTACTAGCAGAAATTATATTTTTTGGTAATTTTTCAGTTTAGCAACCATTTAACCACAGACTTAAAACAAATATTCACTGATTCTGTGCAACGTCCAGAATAGAGTCCATACCATTATATGCTGCGCAAAGCATGAAAAGGTGTGTAATTAAATAATTTTTTCTTCAAACGTCAGCAAATCCGTCATTACTCGACTGTGTAGGCGGTCGTGAAGTTTCGTTTTTCCTCCGCCGGAGCTTTACTTTTCACTTTTCCGCCGGCGGAGGTAAAAGTGTTGTCATAGCAACATAGATACAATACAAACAGACAACAAAATAAGCGTCAACAACTCAAGATTTATTAAACTACAATTTGTATTTATCACTCAATTTGTGACTGCATTTCTAAAAATCACTAATTTAGGAACAAATTGGTTATTATTTAATCGAACTTACTCAATAACTGCTTATCAATACGGAATTAAAACGCAATCGGAGACGCCATCTTAAAAAAATAATTATTGTTGACAGTGTCCACTGACAGCTTTATGTTACATTTATATTCACCGACACCGGTCTAAGCAAGGCCACCTACGACCGTGGTCTAAGTCGCCTTGCGAACCCATTTATCTTTAATAATAATTAGGTATTATTACTATTAAGAGATGTTTTTGCATTAATATGTCGACATTTGAAGAAAAAACAGCATATTTTATTTGGAGGAAAAGTTACTTTTCATGGCTTGCTCTCTATTACCAGCCTCACTCCGTTCGGCTGTTAAACACGAGCGCGCCATGAAAAGTATGACTTTTCCTCCATATAAAATAATATACTATTCTTTTCACATTTGTTGGTGCACTACAATCGCCATTACTCTTGCCGAGCCACTTCAAAAAAAGCACTACAAATATAGTCAATACACGTCTGAAAATATTAATTACAAGAACAAGAGGCCTACGTTTTATTTCGGATCTAACTCAGAGCGACAGATAGCCCCATTAAATAAAATTAAGTTTTAGTTGTAAATAAGTAAATATATTCTCCTTCTTGTCACTGTCAGTAATGTCAGTAGCCAAAACTTCAATGTTTAATTTGTCACAAGCACACTGTTGCCAGATTTCATTTTAAAAATTTCACTGTAAATTTGTTACGAAAATTCATTATTGAAAATCGTGCACAATGTTTGGCGTTGTCTCTCTTTTATTCAGGTGAATGATACAAATACACACAATGAAACGTACCATTCGCTTTTATATATTGTATTAACCCAAACGAAGGTCACAGTTGGATAGAAATAGAAATTCGCGATATTTTACGTTTGTAGTTTTTATAATGCATTAAAGAAGTCAATTTGAAAGACAGACCAGCGAAAACAGGATTTTATGCATCTTTTTTTTAACAATTTTGGTAAAATTATAATGAGGCTCTAACCAACAATTATGAAGTGGTTATATTTGTTTAAAAAATAAATATACATCCATCTGCAATAAAAATATTATTTTAATGAAAAATAAATACACGAAAATGACTTGAATCAATGACATAATCTATCTCGCGTAAGGCCAAAAGTGTGTGAGAAGTTAAGACGTGCGCTTTGCGTACGTTCCTTGCTTTATTTACCAAATTACCTGAAGCTAACCAAAACTAACCCAAGTTAACCAAAGATAACCAAAACCAACCCAAGCTAAAAAAAAGCTAACCGAATCTAACCCAAACTAACGGAAGCAAACCGAAACTAACTCAAATTAATTAAAACTAACCCAAGCTAACCAAAACTAGCCCAATTTAACTACTAAAAGAAAAGCGCGCTTTAGGATTGGTTATAATCCAATTAGACAAAATTATAAAAATATGCAGAAAATTTTGTTATCACCGATCTACTTTCTTTCAAATTTACTTTTTTAATGCATAGATATATAAAAAACGCGAATTTCTATAATATCCAATAATTATCTAAACTTACAGCAATTAACCAGAGAAGTGATCTATTTTTACATTACTTTGAGTTAGCTTCGGTTAGTTTGGGCTAGGTCTAGTTGGTTGTCCCCAGCGAGCGAAGCGAGCGGAGGGCCATACGTGAAGTGAAACATATTTATTTTTTACATTATTTTCGGTTAGCTTGGGTTAGTTCTTGTTCGTTACACCCCCGAATCGAGGAGCGAGCAAAGGGTTATGCGCGAAGTGAAATATATTAATTTTTCACATTAAATTGGGTTAGCTCCCGTTAGTTTTGGTTAATCCTTGGGCTTAAGTTTCTTTTAGCAAAAATTGGCTACAAAAAGTATCGTTCTATAGGACGATTAACCAAAGAAGGGATTTATTTTTACATTAATTTGAGTTAGCTTCGGTTAGTTTGGGTTAGTACTAGTTGGTTGCCCCCGGAGCGAGCGAAGCGAGCGGAGGGCCATACGTAGAAATGAAACATATTTATTTTTTACATTATTTTGCGTTAGCTTGAGTTAGTTCTTGTTCGTTACACCCCCGAATCGAGCGGAGCGAGCAAAAGGTTATGCGCGAAGTGAAATATATTAATTTTTCACATTAAATTGGGTTAGTTTTGGTTAATCCTTGGGCTTAGTTTGGGTTAGTCCTAGTTGGTTGCCCCGGAGCGAGCGGAGGGCCATACGTGAAGTGAAACATATTTATTTTTTACATTATTTTGGGTTAGCTTGGGTTAGTTCTTGTTCGTTACGCCCCCGAGTCGAACGGAGCGAGCGAAGGGTTATGCGTGAAGTGAAATATATTAATTTTTCACATGGCATGTTTTCCAGAAAAAACTAACCCAAGCTAACCGAAATTGTTTCGCCTAGGCTTGCGTGAAGAAAAGCTTGCGCTTCGCGCAATCCTCTCTTCACGCAAGTGCGTAGTGGTTTAAACGAGACGAAACTAACCAAAGCTAACCCAAACTAACTAAAGCTAACCCAAACTAACCAAAGCAAACCCAAACTAACTAAAGCTAACCCAAGCTAACCGAAATTGTTTCGCCTAAGCTTGCATGAACGAGGGGGCAACCCTAGACGAAACAATTTCGGTTAGCTTCGGTTAGCTTTGATTAGTTTGGGTTTGGGTTAGCTTTAGTTAGTTTGGGTTAGGTTTGGTTAGTTTAGGTTAGCTTTGTTTAGTTTCGTCTCGTTTAAGTCACTACGCAGTTGCCTGAAGAAAGCCTATGCGAAACTATTTCGGTTAGCTTTGGTTAGTTTGGATTAGCAATCCTCTCTTCACGCAAGTGTGTAGTGGTTTAAACTTGACGAATCTAACCAAAGCTAACCGAAACTACCCAAAGCTAACCCAAAGTAACTAAAGCTAACACAAAACTAACCAAAGAAAACTCAGAATAATCAAAGCTAACCCAAGCTAATCGAAATTGTTTCATCTAGGGCTGCGTAGAGAGAGGCTTGCGCTTTGCGCAAGCCTTTCTTCACGCAAGTGCGTAGTGGCTTAAACGAGACGAAACTAACCCAAACTAACCAAAACTAACCCAAACTAACCAAGGCTAACCCAAACTAACCAAAGCCAACCCAAGCTAATAGAAATAGTTTTGTCTAAGCTTGCATGAAGAAAGGCTTGTGATTTGCGCAAGCCTTTCTTCACGAAGGTGCGTAATGGCTTAAACGAGACGAAATTAATCGAAAGTAACTAAAGTTAACCCAATCTAACTCAAGCTAACCGAAATGATTTCGCCTAGGCTTGGGTGAAAATGATATGGCTGAGGCATGCACGAAGCAAGTGCGTAGTTACTAAAACGAAACGAAACTAACTAGGGTCGTAAGATATCTCTGGGTAGTTTGGGTTAGTTTGGGTTAGTAGATTTTAGGTAGGTCGGAGTAGCTTGGAGTAGGTCGTATGTTGCGCGGAGTAGCTCGGAGCAGATTGTAGGTAGCTCGGAGTAGATTGTAGGTAGCTCGGAGTAGCTTGAACTAGGTCGTAGGTAGCGCGGACTAGCTTGGAGTAGGTCGTAGATAGCGCAGGGTGGTTCGTAATAGTACAGGAGGCCACGACCAAAACCCTTGATTATCGCTATCCGTTTAAAACCATAAGAAATAGATAAAACATATTAAATCATGAATTTTTGCCTTATCAACTAGTATCCGGAAACGGTGCGTTTTAGTGGGGCGCCGTTTCTGCTTTGCAAAAAATTATGATGACAAAAATTTATTGCTATCCGTCTGGTTATTGGATAAATCAATTAACATAAGTTCGTATTGTAATAAAAAGTTTTATATCAGACATCTGCGGTGTTGCATTTTTGTAATATGATAACCAAAAGTTGTATACACATCTAACCTTATAAATTTATAGCTGTCCGATTCAAATATTTTTAACATACTTGTTTGAGTGACTTTTTAATGAAAATAATGTTTTCAGACACTTTCAGTGGTGCGAAAGCAAAGAAAAGTATTTAATAACATTTTTCACGGACCTGTCTCACAGCCGGTGATGCTGGTAGAATTTGTCGCTTGTGCAGAAACGCCAGTGTGTCACCTATTTATTTTACAGTTCGACAGCGAGATAACCATGTCCTTTGGCATTGTAGTAATTAAATACAATTTTCAATGTTTCCTGCTCAATTATGGTCAACAAAAGTTTGTCTGATTAGCAGCGGGCACAGCGTAATGTATCTGATATTAGCATTTTTGTGATGCAGAATCGTCTTTCTACCATATATATCTGATTTCAGATAAATAGCGATAAGTTTCCCCTCCCCCAAAATTTTACATGTTACGCCCTCTCATAAAATGAAACGCACCGGCACATATTTCTGAAAATGATTTTTTAAGTATCAACTCGCCACAATTAACGAAAGAAGATAGTTTTCAGACAGACAGCAAAAAGTTTTTTTTCTTTCGTCATTTTTATTTATTTTTTAAACTACCCTATGTACATGCACCACTATTTTTTTCTGATGTCCAAAAAAAAACATTATTTACACTATTATTTAACAGCATATCGAAAAGCAGACAGTTTGCTATGTGTTTTTAGGGTCTAAATTGATAACAACTTTAAAAATTAATTAAGGGCATAAGCACCACCCAAAATGTCTGAAAATACCAGTTTTAGAATCAAAATAATATAATTACCAAAGCCACAAAGAAGTTTGCGGATAGCGATTGTCGAAAAATCTTGGTCGTGGCCTCCCGTACTATAAGTAGCGGGAAGTAGTTTGGAACAGGTCGTAAGTGTGTCACTAGGATTAGGTAGACCCATTGTTTATATTTAATGGTCGTAGGTAGCTCGTATTGTAGTTCACAATAAATCGTAAAAACATGTTTTCATGTAACTGGAAAAATAAAAATTATACATTTTGGCAGAAATATTTTCGTGAATTTCTATTTAGAAAAGCTTCTTTTTTCAATATTTTCAAATAAAATTAAAATCAAGAATTTTTTTAGGGTATTATGTTTAGAAAACTATTTAGAATGTAAAACAGTTTTCATGTAACTAATTTCAGTTAATCTAGAGTTGAAAAAATGAAAATGATGCATTTCCGCAGAATTTTTTTTTATGATTTTGTATTTGGGGAAATTTCTGAAATCAGTTATGTATTTCAGCTAAGTGAAAGATGATCCAACCAATTAACCAAAATTATAAAAATATGCAGAAAATCTTGTTTCCACCGATCTATTTTCTTTCAAATTTACTTTTTTAATGCATAGAAATATAAAAAATCCGATTTTCTATGATATCCAATAATTATCTAAACTTACAACAAATATATAAATAAATAATTATTTTTACATTAATTTAGGTTAGCTTCGGTTAGTTTGCGTTAGTCCTTGTTGGTTACGCATACGTGAATTTGAGTTAGCGTTTCTTTACCTCGTAAGAAAAGGTGCAACCTTTGGCAACATTGTAACAATCCTCCTGCGTCAGATACCAAAAATGTCATGATTTGTACATTTCAGCTCCTCAAAAGTCGAACTTTGGGGCTTTTTTGTGGGAAAACCAAACAATTGCGCAATATTTTAATGGTCAAAAACGTCTTTTAAAAGTGTCTAAATGAGGAATAAAATAGTATATTATTTTATATGGAGGAAAAGTAATACTTTTCATGGCGCGCTCGTGTTTAACAGCCGAACGGAGTGAGGCTGGTAATAGAGAGCAAGCCATGAAAAGTAACTTTTCCTCCAAATAAAATATGCTGTTTTTTCTTCAAATGTCGACAAATTAATGCAAAAAGTCTCTTTTTAATAGTAATAATAATTATTATTAAAGATAAGTGGGTTCGCAAGGCGGCTTAGACCGGTGCGGTGTCGGTGAATAGGCTCAGGTTGCTATAGTAATGTAACATAAAGCTGTCAGCGGACACTGTCAACAATAATTATATTTTTAAAACTGCGTATTTGATTGCGTTTTAATTCCGTATTGATAAGCAGTTATTGGGTAAGTTCGATTAAATAATAACCAATTTGTTCCTAAATTAGTGATTTTTAGAAATGCAGTCACACATTGAGTGATAAATACAAATTTTAGTTTAATAACTCTTGAGTTGTTGACGCTTATTTTGATGTTTGTTTGTATTGTATCTATGTTGCTATGATAACACTTTTACCTCCGCCGGCGGAAAAGTGAAAAGTAAAGCTCCGGCGGAAGAAAAACGAAACTTCACTGCCGTCTACACAGTCGAGTAATGACGGATTTACTGACGTTTGAAGAAAAAAGTGTTTTTACAAAATTCCAATGGTTGCTAAACTGAAAAATTACCTTAATCTTTTGGGGATATTGTGTCCTTGTTTCAACAAAGCGGTGTTGATTTGTTTTGCTCCAATACCTGAGGTTTTGAGAATTAGGTTCATTGTTCAGCGTAAACGTACACTCATCCGTGAAACAGATATTGCGCAAAAAACTTCGGTCATTATTGGCTCTTTGCATTACATGAAAACAAAATTCAGCTCTTCGAAACTCATCTCCGTCTCGTAATTCCTGATGTTTTTGATGCTTGTAGGTGTGATATTTATATTTTCTCAGTTTACGCCACACTGTGGTGTGACACTTATCCACAACTTCACCAAGACATCTGGTGCCAAGGCCACTATTCTCCTCGGCATGAAGAAGGATTTCCAAATCCGCGTTATTTTCCTGCTCTTCGGCTCCGGCAATCGGTCTCGAGCAGTTACAGTGCCTTCTTTCTCGAAACGTCGAACAACACTACGCACTGTTGACTTGCTGGGTACAGGTCTATCAGGATAATTCACGGCAAACATATCGGCTATTGCCCGAAAACTGTTACCGGAATAGTACCATTTAATCATGGTTACTTTTTCTTCTGTTGTGTAGAGCATTTTTAACAAATAAAGACAAATAGTTACTATAAAATATGAAATCGTTTGTCAGTTATTATAATTTGACATCTGCTGGTGGTTTAATTGAGAAAATTATCAGGATCCCATTTTTGTACCACAAATTTTAGGAAATATTTTTCAAAATACCTCTTAATTCGCTAAATGAAAATTATTCATATTTTACATGGGAGTCTACCATACAAGGACCTTCAAAAAAGTCTCATTCAAGTTTGCTCTAAAATGAATAGGGGAGATAATATTAGGAGCTATTAAAATTTGCATATACTGTATATTTAGTTAAGATTTCAGTAATTTTGCATTAATAAAACATGATCATAAGAACAAGATCACATAAAAAATTTTTTGGCGTAAATACTTAAAATATATTTCATTTGCTCTCTCCCTCTAAAAATTAAATAATATTGTATTTATTATCTTTCAAGACAGGGCGTCCTGGCCTTCGTATCTTTAGTTATAAATGTTCTCAATATTGTGATCTACTAGAATGCATAAATTACTAAGTAAATATCACCCTGTGCTAAGTTTGAACTTGAACTTGGAAAGTATTATGGCAACATGCAAGATAAATTATGAAGAGTGCGAGCGGGCAGCGCAGGCGATTATGAGCCTTAAACGTGCAACGAGCAGCACGTTTTATTATATAAATATCCCAGTGAACCATCAGTTCGGCAGACTTTGTTTCTCACCTAAACCAGTTCCCTGCATGAACAGGGTGGCCCGTTTATTATGGGATGATACCTTATTTCAGAACCTACGGGGAGTCTAAAAAAAATTTAATACAAAAGTTCTTTGGAGTTACTAAAATTTTTAAAATATGATATTTTTATATAAAGAGGGTGTTCGTATTTTTGTGGACAAGTATCAACTTCCTTACTTTAAGCAAACTAGTCTGTATATTAAGGCATTTTTGATTTCCTCAGAAAATTCTAGATACATTTTATATTAAATATCCTGTACCTAAGTCTATCCGTTTTTGACATATTTTGAATTTTATGTCAAAAATTACGTTTGCAGGTCTAAATATAACTATCAATTTCTCCTGCTGAAAGCCTTTATTATTTAATTGGAGTTGGTTTCCTTGTAGAAGGGGATCTACTTTAGTAGTCTGTGCTGGCAGTTTGTTTAATAATTAAATACAAAAACTAACATTAAAAATTTAAATAAAAAAATCTTTGACATTTTTTTCAAACATAAACCCCTCTTTTTATAATTTTATCTTCTTTAGCATTAAAAATAAGGGCGACTTTGTATAAGGTTGTCTATTCGAAAAACTTGTAGTTTTTGAAATATTGGCAATTTAACATTTTTCTATTGTAAAAATGCTATACGGCTTTTAAGTTTTGTTATTAGTTCAGTTGGCCATGACGGCAAGGCGTGCGAAAAAAAACAATCGAGCACTACAGAAATGACACTATTTCTTGTCGTCTGACAATACACGTACCTGTTATCCCAGCAGGGACGATTAAGCTATTAACCTTTCGTTGGGCGCAGCTGTTCTAGCAGATACAACAGTCTCCCCTGGGGACTCGCACTGACTAGGATTATTGAAGATAACTTGGACATCCAACTACTTCGAACGAACAGCCCTACACATTACCCCCGTGAACATCAAACGCCCTCGTTTCTGGACATTGCGATGACCCGAGGGATGAACACTTCTCCACTGAAAGTCATAAATGACTTAAACTCAGACCACCTGCCAATCAGGATTAGTCTGTCAGTATTAAGGCCTGACAGGCGGCCGGTAGCCTATGAGACGCATATCTCATATAAGAATCTTGATTGGCGGGCCTTCCGAGAGGGTCTCAATCAGGCCACAATCATCCCGAGGCAAATCGACTCTGTCCGGGAGCTAGAGCGGGAGGTTGACACACTAACCACCAATATACAGCGCGTGCGAGACGCTATTTGTCCGGTAATCAGGAAGAAGCCATACGTGGAAACTCTTCCTGATGATATCCCAAATCTTATCAATTTCCGAAACCGGTTGCGACGCAGATGGCAACGAAACCGGGAACCGCTCGAAAAGCGGCGTATAAACGCGATTACTGAGCAGATCAGAACACGGATTCGGGAATATAAAAGCGCGAAATGGATGAGCTTCGTAAACGAGCTTGGCACAGGGGATGGCTCTCTGTGGAAACTCGCTAGGCAGGTTCGCGGGGCGCAGGCTGAATACCCAGTGATACGTCACGGGGGGCGAGAAATTCTTGAAGATCAAGAAAAAGCCGAAGCCTTTGCGGAGGTTCACAGAGAGGCGCCGGACACTGTGCTATTGCACGCTCAAATTACGGAGCAAGTCAACCCGTTTAGAAACCGCGCTTTCCCCATACCGCCCAAGGTTATGGATAAAGCACGAGTAACGCCTACCGAAGTCCGGAAAATTCTGACCCATCTGCCGAAGAACAAGGCGCCGGGAATTGACAACATCCCCTACATCCTACTCAAAATCTTCCTACTAAAACCATTATACAGTTAATGCACATCGTGAATGCTGTAATTCGCTTGCAACACTTCCCGAGCTCCTGGAAGGAAGCGAATATAATACTGTTTCATAAACCCGGTAAAGATCCGACCCTCACGAGTTCATACCGCCCTATATCGCTTCTGAACACGCTTGGCAAAGTCACCGAGAAGCTTTTGTTACCGAAATTTAACGGGGCAGCCGAAAAGCTTAAAGTAATATAACAGGAGCAGTTTGGTTTTCGCAGCGGACATAATACTAACATGCTCGCTGCGAAAATTGTGTCAGATATATATGATAGCTTTAACTTACGGCATTGCACCGCCCTGCTATTACTCGACATTGAACGAGCGTTTGACAGGGTGTGGCATGGCGGGTTGCTGCACAAACTCTTTATTGAGTATGGATTTCCCCTCCATCTCGCAGCGCTCGCTGGGTCATATCTTGCCGGGCGCACCTTCTCGGTGAAAATTGCCACGTCAGTCTCGACCACGAGAAGAATAGAAGTTGGGGTCCCGCAGGGAACAGTATTATCCCCGCAGCTGTTCAGCTATTACATAGCTGACCTTCCCTACCATGCCGAAACGTCGCTAGCTCTATATGCTGACGACACAGCCCTTTATTCCAGCTCCCCTCACGCGCAGACAGCAGTTGACAGCCTAAGCAGGCACATGCAGCAAATCATGCCATATTTTGATAAATGGAAGATGAGGTTAAATGCCGGGAAAACCGAAATGACCATTTTTAAAAGAAAAAGAACTAACATCGAAAGCAGGCCGTTACTAATCCAAAACACAGAAGTAAGGCCCAAAACCCACGTGAAATACCTAGGCATAGTCCTGGACGTAGGACTACGCTTCCACAGGCACGTGACACATATTAAAAATAAAAAATTTCTAATTATAAATAATCTCAAAATGCTCATTAAAAACAGGTCGTTTCTCGAATAAACTAAAAATTTATCGGGCAACCACAAGACCGACGCTCCTGTATGGAGCGCCTGTCTGGTGTTCCGTGGCCGAAACACACTTGGATAAAATCCAGATGCTCCAGAACAAACACCTGAGAGCCGCCTTCTCGGCTGGTTGGCATACGAGAACGAGGGAGCTGCACAACTGGGCGGGGATGGAATATGTGCGAGAGCATATTGACCGCCTGGCGTGCAGATTTTTCGAATTCGGGGTGCGTGGCTCGCCAAGGAAGGCCAATATAGCGAACTTACACCCGGAACATCGACTGGCACACGGTCCAATACATGCTAAAACATCCCTTTTCTACCTAAAACCCAGACTACCCTAGCAAAACATCCCTCATGTACTAAAATCCACCTATCCCCACTTCCTAGCACCTCTAAAGCTCCAAGATACCCTCTAATGACAATACATAAAGGTATCAGGAGCACAGAAAACACACCGTCACCGCACGAAAATCAGCATCGTACGCATAATCCCCCACCGCTGAGGTGTGCGGCGAGCGGGGCAACCTGCTTCTTTGCTTGCTTCTTAGGCTCAGTCTGGCTCAGTCATTCAAAGCATTGGAATGTTGTTTGCTGCTCCTTGCTCCCTGCATGAAAATTACGGCATGGCGACGTCAGCCTACCATTGATTCCATTACTCTTCCCTCCCTCACCAGGGGCTTTTGCGTCAGCAAACCCTTCTGATGTATATACTAGCGTGAATGTGATGTAAATATGAATGCAAGTCGAATGGTTCTACTTAAAACAAGAAGAATAAATTCTATCCAAACAGAAATCTGCATACGCACACCCCTCAATGTATATATAAAGGTATGAATGAGATGTACATAAGAATATCAGGAGTATATACAATATACATGTATAAATGAGTTGTAGATATATGAGTATGAATGAGCGAATAAATGACAGAATAAATGTGTTGTATATACTATACATGTTTTGTGATAGTCCCCATAGATTAAGTAACGTGAAATGGAGTCTTTTCTCCATAGTCAAATACCTGCTAACATTTTCGCTCCTTAAAAGCATAGCATACATAAGAAAATAGGCATCCGTAGGTAATCAAAACGCTTGAAAGGATATTGTAATCTACTAAAATGCATAAGCTACTAAACAAATATCACCCTGTCGAAAGTTTGAACTTGAACTTGGAGATTGTTATATGAACATTAAAGGCAAACTATAAACAACGCGAGCTATCAACGGGAGCGACTTTGAACCTTATGCATGCAATGATCATCACTTTGTTTTATATAAATACGCTACCGAATCCTCAGTTCGGCAGACTTTGGTCTCACCTCCAGCTCCCAAGGTTAGCCACTTGACGACTGCCTTCTGGGTTCTATCCGCTCCTAAAGTTAGTCATACGACTGCTTTAGGTTCCATTCCTTTCCTACCCAACCTGGTACCGGTTAGCCATTTGACGACTGCTAGGACCAGGGGTTGCACAACCTCCATAGTAAAGTCTTGACAAGAAGTTTGTCAGAGTGTTGAGAAAGACAAGTGTCTAAATAGTCAGTTAAAAAGTTTAGTGAAAGCTCTTAGTGCTCTTAAATAAAACCCAGCTCTAAAGAAAAACTATAAATTATAAGACAGTAAACAAAGACCTATGAACAGTACCTCAAATCGAGAAAACATGCGCACCGTAGTAATCGGGTATAATAGAATCTCATTTTCTCTGACCAATAATTGTTGTTAAAGTTTTATCGTTAATACATTGTTATTGTTATAAACTAAACGTGCTTACTTTATCATCTCTTCTTACCTCACGTAACGCGATCCCGGTCTACCTCAGTTACCCCCCCGGCACGCTAAACAAGGCGTGTCCTCACGGGTAGAACATTCAGTGGAGGAGTAAAGGAAGCATTGAGACCCCGTCATTGTACTAATCGCGACAAGGCCCTTCTCTGAGAAGTTATTCTTTAAATAAACGAGCTACCCCTTAAAATTACTCGTGACAATATTATCCTAAGTAAGCTAAGTTGCTCACAGCAATGCCTCGAACCTACATGTAAACAGTCTTAATAACATAACATCTGTTAACATATTATTAGCATGTTGCGTAACCCTACTGTAGCCCATACGGGCCAGTTAGGGATTGAAACTCAATATGTATTTAGTATAGAGCTGTATCAGTAGTATTAGGGCACTATTGTAAAGGAAACAAACAAATAAATATGATGATTGATTGAGTCTTTCTTTTGCATTGTGTATGCTAACCTACAGTGGTAAAATCCCCATCGCATAGGTAGCCTTTTATTTTCTCTCAGTTTCTAATTCTGAAGTGAAAATACCTTAGTAACTAGCCTGATTTTTACTAATTTTAAAAACACCGAAAAACTTTTTTAATAAAAGCGTTGTTCCTGCAATAGACGTGGATACGTGGAAGCTTTTTCTGTTAAGAAAATGCATTTAATATCAAACAGCGCATTTCTTCTACATAAATGAGTTGAGTGTAATTTTTAGTGATTGTAATTCCAGAAAAAAATGAGTAAAATTGTTACCACGGCTATAGAGTGCAGTCTAGTAAACGGCGATTAGTCGATGCCTAGTGTTCATAGTGTCACCTAATTTGTTAAGATGTTTATGAAAGTTAAAAAATAATCAAATTGTAACTGAATTTTTTATTCAAATAAAATTTTAAAGATTTGATTATGCGGCTAATAAATTATGACATAAATTGATTGGTATCAAGTATAACAATGTTGATAAAATATCTCGAAATAAATCAGTAAAAAAAAGTTGGGCTAATATGACCAGCTATTATTTTCATATTGGGACATATTTTTTTTAGTATTTTTATTAGGCAATATTTCACGAAAAAACCCTAATCCAAACTAAGCGACTTGACCTGTCGATCCACAGAAAGCCTTACTTATTCCCTTGTTTTTAAGATACGTCGCATCACAAAATAACAAATCTAAAATTCGTTTCGCGACGGCTCACGTTTATACTCTAGACACATATCAAGCCAAATAAACTTGACGATAAAACATTTTCAAGGACCTATTTTTGAACTTGTTCCTGTTCCGGCAGTTTATTATCAATTCAGTTTCATGTTCGCAACCACTATTTGAAATCCTTGACTAAAGTGGACACTTTCAGGGCTTTACTTCATTTTTCTCCGCAAACAAATTGTATTTGAACACAGAGCTTTAACAAGGCCAACGGAATGCAATTGGAATTGTCGTAGAGAGAGGTATGTTTGCCGTATACTAAGCGGTGCTAAAGCGAAATAAAAATGGACTAAAGCGATGTTATTGGATCGAGATTATTATTTAATCCGAATCGAAGTTACTATGTCGATGCCTGAAAATAGTTTAAATGAAATCTTACAAATATTCAATAGCTATAATAAACACATTCAATTCACCGTAGAAGAAGAATATAATAAAAGCGTACCTTTTCTTGACACTAAATTAATAAGGAATAATGAAAATCAAATTATACTAGATTGATATATCAAACCAACCAATTCAGGCAGATATATCAATTTTTATTCTCACCATTCCACAAAAATGAAGATAAATCTTATATTAGCACTAAAAACACGCATTGAAAGAATTTCTCACCACTCACTCAAAATTCAAAATTTAAATAAACTACGTGATATCCTTTTAAATAACTCTTATCCAAAATATTTTTTAAATAAACTAATCTTTAGCACTACGCAAACTAACACAAATGAGCAACTAAATAACAACATTACTCAAGATATTTCAGCTTTCGAAACAATATTTCTTATTTTTCCCTTCCATATATTAAAGAAATTAACAATAAAATTATAAAGATTTTTAGTTCTCAAAAAAACAATCAAAATAGCGCATAAACAAGTAAAAACAATAAGACAACTATTCAGTAGAGTTAAAGATAAAGATGACAATTTTAAAATGTCAGATGTAGTTTATAGTATACCCTGCAATAACTGTGAAGGAATTTACATAGGTCAAACTTCAAGAATTTTAAAAGACAGAATAACCTCTCATAAAAGTGATTGCAGGCTTAATAAAAAAACATGTGCTTTAGCACAACATAGCTTAGATTTGAAACATGAATTTAATTATAAAGATACA